>RHLO01000939.1:0-10537 GCA_003719415.1 Aspergillus olivimuriae
TCATCACGTTCATCCCCGTCAGCTGCGACCAGATTTGCATGAACAAACCGATCAGGGTGCGGTTGAGCATGCGCGGTTTGAACAAGTCCAGGTAGGTCATATGCTTATGTTGGCGCTCGAATTCACACATTTCCCGGATGTCCTGCAACTCGATGGCCACGAAGGGGTGGTTGAGGTCGCCCTTGGCATGCACCAAGGCCAGTACCCGATGACACTCTTCCCAGCGATCTTTGCGCGCGAGCCACCGGGGAGATTCGGGCAAAAACATCATGCCAAGGAAGAGGAATACGGCGGGCAGCATCTGAAGCCCCCAGGGCACTCTCCAGGAAGCCGTGTTGTAGCCCGAGGCCGTCTGTTCCCCGATATAGGAGCACCCATACGAAATACTAGCGACAGCCAATTAGTTCGCCATTGCTGACTGCGAGAATCATGGGAATCCGTACTAGAACATGATCAAAATACCCCAGGTAATGGCCCACTGTTGTAGTCCGACGAAGCGTCCCCGTTTGGACGGCGGAGACAGCTCACTGATATAGACGGGCACCTGCGCGGACTCGATCCCGACTGACAGACCGTTGATGATCCGACCGACGACGAGCATTCCGATATTCTGGGCTGCGCAGCAAATGGTCGAGCCGATGATCCTATGGGGGGTGATCAGCAACGAACCGGGTTGGGCATGGGCGATTCCTCTCGGAGTATAGGATGAAGCCCCCGAGTCGCACTCACCAAATAATACAGCCCGCCATGATCGATGTCTTCCGACCCACGCGATCACTCAAGGGTCCGGAAATCAAGGCCCCCAGCCAGGAGCCGGCAGCCATGGCGGCGGTGATGCCTCCTTGGACCAGTGCTCGGGGGCCCGAACAGTTCTCATCATCAGTGAAGGGAGGGCCTTGGGGGCCTTGATTGAAGTAACATTTGTAGGAGTTTTCATTCAGCTGAGCGGACAACGACGAGATATCGAAGCCAAACAGCGCACCGCCGACGACGGCGACACTGGCGATCACGTAGATGTTTCCCACCAACATGATGGATGTTGGGGAGGACGAGGACAGCGGTATACGATATCACAATTAGCCAGGGGAGAACAAAAGAGAGGATCAAAGTGATCTGAAGAGAGAAGCACTCCACTGGGAGGGAGAAAGAAGACGGAACTACCTGGGCAGCAACAGAATGGCTGGGTGGGCTGTTTCATATAATACCAGGCTGATCGCTAACCCTAACTGCCCATTCACTCAACCACCATCGGCACGAACCCCGCGCGTCACCTCCCATCTGTCTCTGCTGGTCTGTATTTCACCACGGGTCTATTGGACCGCAACGTCTGGTCCGCGTCCGAACCAGGGTTTTCGATCCTTGTGCACTCGACTGGAAGGTTCCGGATGCTGGCCAGCCGCATGGATGCGAGAACTCAACGCCCCGGGAACGGGGGAATCTACCCCAAGAGGATGTTGCTGTCCCTGCAGACCCTGCTGTCAATTCCGAACAAAGATGTCCCTCTTCCTCAGACCGGAAACGATTGGGACACCATCCCCACGGGGAGGGGGCAGTGGATGAGGCCTCCACATCCCCAGATTTCCTCCCGACGACGCTTGTCAGCCACATGCAGTGCTTAGCGATGCTTATCCCCTCCTGACGGAGGATCGACAACCCCATGGAGAGGAATAGTCAGAGTGACGCCACCGCGGCCTCGAGCGCCTGCCAATGATCGACGCATGGCGTTGCTGATCCCCTTGGGCGTCCACGGCATGATTCGCTCATCCGGTCCGCTAAGCCCACTGTCGAGTCGCGGATGACGCTGTCAGCCAAGCATGCAGTGTCACCGTCCCAGGGTTCAAGAGGTCACGATGGCACGATGACTGCGAGGGTGCGGAGTAGTCCGTCAAACCAGACAAAGGAATGGAGATCACTGGATGCCCTCGAGTCGTCCAGTCGGCGGCAGAGGCACCTACCAGACAATAAGATATATCAGCGGCTTATGCAGCACACACGAATCTGCGAGGGTTGCATCCGCATGAACAGCGGCAGCAGGCGGAGATCCGACTCAGATGGATGCGCGGGATACTACGTGGAGGTCAACAATGAGATGCTGTCAAGGACTCTGGGTGACGGCGTCCTGATATACCGGGTTCGGATGACAGCAGAGTTCTGGAGAGTTCGACCCGTCGGATCTGGCTCATGAAAGGTCCATTTCCCATTTCTCTCCTATATCATTCTCCCCTACCCCCCAACCCGGCGCATTCATGAAACATTGGAACAGCTCATGATCACCGAGGCACCCCTGAAAAGTCTTCTTGCATCCATACTGCTGCGATCTCTCGAGTAACATCCTCATTGTTGGGAAGTATCCGGGGGCAGTCAGTGCTCAGCAGGGATGGCCCCTGTTTATTTTCTGGTATTTATACACCACCGAGATAGTTTGTCAAGTGAAGTCAAGGCTCTGCAGTCAACTTGAAGCCACGTTTCATGATACTGCTCATAACACCAACAATTCGTTATACAAAAGAGGTGGCCAACACACACAGCCACGGTATTAGCTTGCACTCAAGGTCAGGTCAAGGCAGGGTGAAATTCTTTCCATTAAAAAATATGGCAATAACGGCGTCCTCTATCACCGAAGGCTCGATCTACCACCTGGTGAGATAATATATACCGAAAATATGATCTATAAGGGATCAACGGGCGAGCCCCTCCACCTAAATAGTCCTCGACGGCGCCTGCGCGCTGTTAAACATCCAAAGAAAAGACAAAACAATCAAGTCTAGAAAAGGAACGAGCTCTCACGTCGCCCGGCGGCCGCGTCGTAAAGAGCCTGGATATCGGCCCGCCACTGTTCCTCATCGACTCGCTTCAGGCGACGATCGTAAGTCATCAGGCCGTTGACCTCGCCCTCGACGTCGGTAGTCTGGGTCCAGACACCGGCGCTACAGGCAAATCGCCGGACTTGGTCCTCCAGCTCCCGCAGGAGGATGTGACTACGGTAGTTCCAAACGTCCAGCGTCGCGTCGACTTCGTACGTCCGGTCGATTTTGTCGATCGCGGCTTGGACGTTCCAAAGGCTTTCCTCGTTAGCAGATGGTCGAGATTGGAGGTGTCGTCAGCGCACTTACTGGTCAATCGACACGTTGTGACCGATACCGCCAAACTCGCCTTGGATACCAATCCGAGACGGGTCGTAGGGACTGGAGTCTAACGAGTAGAAGGGTGCACCACATTGAGGGTTGGCATAGTGGTGGTTATCCTGCTATGATCAGAGACCGAAACATCACCCAATTCTGGAAAGAACCTACACTGAAGTCTCCGGCGCCATGGTCAATCCAACCGGATGTCGCATCCACGAGACGGCTGGAATCCAGTCGTTTGACACGCTCTGTGAGGTCGAACTCGGGGTGGTCGTGAATGAGCTGCCCCCAGCCTTCGTTGTAGATGACCTAAAGATGTGAGTCAAAAGCCGGACTGCGCAAGCAACGGGGAAGGGATACCTACCCAGATGACAATGCTTGGGTAACTCTTGAACTGGTTCACGAGTAGATCCAACTGACGAACAAACTCTTCCTGTTGAGCCGCATTTGGCAAGATAGTCTCGGAAATACCATTGGAGTTTGTGCGACTCTGCAACGGCCTCAAGGAGGGCATATCCTGAATGACCAGGATGCCCAGTACATCACATGCCCGGTAGAACAGGGCCGGCTCGACCTTGATCTGCGAGGTGAATTAGTATGTCTCGCAACGGATGTCACATCCCGGTGGCGGACTTACGTGCTTGCGGACCATGTTGAAGCCAAGGTCTTTCAACACCTTCAAGTCATACACCATGGCTTCGGGCGTTAGAGCCGTGTAGATTCCATCGGGCCAGTAGCCCTGGTCGAGGGTGCCGAACATGAATGTGAACTCGCCGTTGAGCAGAGGGCGGACGATTCCGTTGACCTCTCCTTTCGAGATCGTTCGGAATCCCGTGTAACTCTGAATCTCATCGTCGCCCAGTCGTACAAGGATGTTGTACAGTTTCGGGGACTCTGGTGACCACAGTTCCACGTCGGAGACGGTGAAACGGAATGCTGAATCGGACGTAGCTTGGTGAGAGGCCACTTCATCGGCTTCATCCAAGATGATAACCTCAACGGGAACCGGCTCCCCGGCGGAGCTGTGGACATGTATCGTCACTGCAGGAACCCGTTAGTAGATGAGTCTCTCCTTTTGCTGGACGCGTAGCTCACTCTCGCCGTCCATGTTAGCGTCAATGTCGAGCCTCGTGATGTGGTTTGTGGGTGCCGCCTCGATCCACACGGTCTGCCAGATACCACTGCAGGGCGTGTAGAAGATATGGTCCTGGATCAGTCTCTGTTTGCCAATAGGGATTACGGCATCACCACTGTCCGTGGGATCATGTACAAAGACAAGTCTACCGAAGGTTAGTCTGTTCTGCTCTTCCTCCGCGTGGATGGGATTTCAAGCGTACAGTTCGTTGTCCTCGCCAAAGGAAACATAATCCGTCACGTCCACGGTGAACTGAAAGTAGCCACCGCGGTGGAACCCGGCCTCCTGCCCGTTGATAAATACGGTCGCTTCGTAGTCCACGGCTGCGAAGTTGAGGAGCACGTTCTGGTCGTCCCAGGACTCTGGAACAGTGAAGTTCGTGTGAAACCAGGAGTAAAGCATGTTCGTCCCTTGAATTCCTATCCACACCCCATGGTCAGCGCGGAGTGCCCAAGGGCGAGTCCCTGTTGGACAATCATACCAGAAAGTCCGCTCTCCAAGCATGAAGGCACGAGCACCTCATGGGCCAGCACCTGATCGAACGGCGGGTTCGCAACGGCGTCGAGACTGCCCGCGTCCTGATATTGCCAGATACCATTGAGGCTCCGCCATTGAGACCGTTCCAGCTGGGGTCGAGGGTACTCCGGCCATGGATCGATGCCCACCTGGTCCGTCCAGGGCGTCGTCAACGGCGGCTGTTTGGGGACATATTGGGAGGGTTGCCGCAACGAGTGCTGGCCATCGCTTCTCGGTCGAGGACTTGCCCAGGCACCGGACGCCAGCAAGGGGGCAAGCAGCCAGGACGCTTTCCGATGCATCTTTACCGGTAGCAGCGAGTGGATTGCAATGCAGGAAAGCGATGCGAAGTCGGTCGTTAGACCGAACACGCGCAACTCCATCGTCAGTGCACCCTATTTATATTGGGATCGCCTGTTCCTGGGCTCTGACAATAACAAAGGGGACATTCGACGCCCTGGCCCGCTCGGCCGCAGGGAGGACGATCCCCAGTCGATGACCGAAACCACCCTCCCCTTGGCCGAATCCATCGAAGGAGCGAAAAAGGAGACAAAGATGATCTTCCGACACCCTGTCGGCCAAGGCCCTTGGCGGGCTCCCTTGCAGATCCATGCGCCAGCCGTAATCACTGGCATGATCTCACCAGATGATGAACCCCGTAGTATTGAGAGGACATGGCGGAATCACAAGAGAAGTACTGATGCCTTGTTTGTCCGGTGGTAGGACTTCTTTCTCTCCCAGGTCAGTCTGATGGGATGAGGGAGATCTGTTCCCCTTGGGTGGGATGATGAGATCGCCTGATCCTGCGGTGCGTCGAGTATGGAGAAGAGGAGGGAAGGACCATGAGGTGTGGCTTGCGAGGGACAGCGTCACAAGAAAAGGGTCGTTAGAGGGAGCACTCGGAGCATCCAGACGATCAACCCGTGCCTACGGAGTCCAGTCGGTGCTGAGAGCGTCCCAGGGATGTTTGCATGGCCAAAACGGGTAATACACCCCCTTCGAGTTAGGGTTGCTGAATCAGCCAGCTCTTTTGACGATCATCCTTCTGTCGGTCCTTTATGGGACGTGAAGACGAGCAGACAACCGCGTCGGAATCCTCACACAATCCACGCCAAATATCGGTCCCCTGTGAGTATATCCTTCAAGACTATGGGCTTCCCGCTGATTGCATTGCTTCTTCGACGAGATCACCGGCTCTGATGGGGTCACCCGGTAGATCCAGTGGACCACACGCATGCAAGGGCCCCACGATATGCCCGACGGACGTGAGTTCCCTCCCCCGCAGACTGAACGGAACAAGGCTCACAAGACTAGATGCAATCACTGTCAGTCAATACCTGGGCCGCGGTTTGAGATCGCGTGGCCAAATGACGCTCAGTGCAAGCTTGGACACTACGGTGTCCACTGATCGAGCCGATGTCGACGCTGTTATCAAAGGCATTGAGAACCTCAGCTCGTCTAAGCCGAAGCAATGTGACTTTGTTAATGATGTACAAATCCCACTTGGTGTGAACTTCCCCACGCTCACCTTTACGGATGCCAATTTTTGCCTCATGCCGACGTGGCAACCCCTAGATAGTTACTTGCAAAATAGGCACGGACGATGGTCGCAACGGCGGGGCTTTGGTGGTTGACCTCCACACGAAAGGGTACGGGACTGACAATTTGTTTGTGGTCGATGTGAGCATTTCCCCCGGCATCATGACGGCAAACCCTTCGGCATATATCATCACCGTTTCGGATCATACTGCCGACAAGATTTTGGCCTTGTCAGGAGAGTGTTATCTGGTTGGCTGGTCTTTGTTGTGTGTGTATGTTGCCCTCCGCATGGTTCGGATTCGCTGTCCCACGCAATTCTTTCTTAGCCTCAATTCACACCATGCAAACCACCCCAGAAAGCCGCGCAATCCCATACCCTTCCATCGGCTAGACCATGCTCCGGGCATATTCCAATGGGTACCGACCTCACCATTAATAACAGCTGACAAAGACGAGCCTGGTGTGTTCCCCTCACGAAGCTAACCGGCAGACCAGCATGAAAAGAGTAATAATTGGCATCCTGGAGGCCGCTAACCCATCCCCCCCGGTGTTTTACCCCAACCCCGGCTCGCAAAGACGGGGAGAAGACCCATGGACACTCTGTTCGCTGGTATTTCTTATTTTCTGCTAAGGCGCCAAGGGTCACTAGCCTCATGAGAAGGACTGTCTTAGCTAGAAGTGCCCCAGCTACCAGGAATCGCATAAGTAGCTTTTTCTGTTTTTCCTTTATTGAAACACGAGAAGATTCCATTCGAACAATTGTGTTACACCTTTTTCCGACATCAATCCGACAAGAGCTTTTTTTCCACGTTGCTACCATCCCCTCTCATCTGGTGTTATGGACGTGGAGCAGTCTCCCTCTCCGCGCCCCGAGGTGGGATCCGACGGAGAAAAGAAAATATCCACCATTGATCTGGAGCAGCTGGGAGAACGCGAGGGCTACGTCTTGGATACCTCTGCGGTACAGGATCAGGACCTCAAGACCACAGCAGACGGAAAGACCATCCTCATTCCACAGCCCAGCGACTCGCCCAATGACCCTCTCAACTGGTCTCCCTTCAAGAAGCACCTGATTCTCATCATCATATCCGCCACCTCGTTCTTACCAGACTATGGCAGCGCGACGGGCGCAGTCACTCTCATTCCCCAGGCCGCGTAGGGAACCTTGCCTGTATCTGAGATGGACCAGCTGCTGATGTCTTATAGCGAATGGAATATGACCCAGGACCATGTCAATCATTCACAAGTTGGGAACGTGTTTATGCTAGGTGCTGGTGGGCCGTTTGTGGTTGCTCTCGCTGCTTATTTCGGTCGATTCCCTGTGTTGTTCTGGTTCGCCCTCCTCGCAGTGGCCACTGCCATATGGTGTGCTGCAGCTCAATCCTTCGAGTCCTTCATGGTAGGTTGGCTTGAGAAGCGCTGAGACGAAACATCTGACGTGTATAGGCTGCGCGCATCCTGAACGGTTTCTTCTCCACCGTTGCGCAAGGGGTGAGTCACGCCGACTGTATTACATCGACAATGCTAACTATTGTAGGGCGGTCTGATGTTTATCAAGGATATGTTCTTCTTCCATGAGCAAGCCCGGAAGATCAACATCTGGAGTGGCTTCATCGTTCTATCGCCCTACCTTGGGCCGCTACTCGCCGCCTTCATTATCAACACCCAGAAATGGCAGTGGGCCTTTGGTGTGTACAGCATCGAGACCGGGCTGTGCTTGATCGCGATTATTCTCTTTGTTGACGAAACCTACTACGATCGCAAGACGAGACAACCGGACCTAGTGCCTAATGGCCCGCGATGGAAAAGAATGCTCGGCATCCAGCAATATCAGGCCCATTATATCAAGAACAGTGCCTGGGATGCCGCAAAACGTCCGCTGCTCATCATCCTCAAGCCGGTCGTGCTGCTCGCGACCTTGTACTACCTGCTGACATTTGCCTGGGTGGTCGGGATTAATACAACCTTGTCGATGTTTGTTGGTCCATTGTACGGCTTTGGCCCGAAGCAGATTGGTAACCCCCCCCCCCAACCTTCCTGCCTCCGTAATAACAAACAGATATCTAATGCACGGTGCCAGGCTTTTTCTACTTCACCCCTATCGTCGCCGCTCTTCTCGGTGAGCTGATTGGACACTGGCTCCATGATTTTATTGCCACTGCCGCCGCCCGTGGTAATAGTGGACGCTTTGAACCCGAGTTCCGTCTGTTTGCAATGTATTTTGCGCTCCCGTTCATGGTCGCTGGTCTAATTCTGCTGGGATTTGCTCTCGAGAACGGGTATCATTATATGCTGACGGCGCTTGGTTGGGGGCTGTACGTCTTTGGCATCATGATCGTCACCGTCGGCATCAACGCATATGTTCTGGATTGCTACCCAGAAGCCAGCGGCGAAGTAGCGGCCTGGGTGAACCTGGGGAGAACCACGGGAGGCTTCATTGTTTCCTACTTTATGGTCACCTGGGCCAACCGTCAAGGAGCAAAACGACAGATGGGCACGATGACCGGCATCGTGGTGTTTGCGTTTTTTATCGTCATCCTTCTGCAGGCCGTAGGGAAGAGATTGAGGCTCTGGGCTGGGCCAGTCAACTTCAAGACGGCGTGAAGATGGTTAACCTAGAAATTGTTTGTCAGAAGGCGTTGGCATATATTGTCGTGATCACCTTTCCTCGGAGCATTTTTGGCAGGCTGCTTGTCTTGGCTTTGTACTCTCGTAATCTCTGCAGACTGCAGATTGTCACTTGACAAGCCTTGGGGAGGGATGAGGAATAATTGAAGCTGAACACGTGTGTCCATTCATCTAGCCTGAAGCCATACTTTCTTTTCGGTATGCAATTCTTTGCCAGCATTTTTCGGGACTTCTACGAAGTTCTCGCAGATATCTCATCTCAGAGCCAGATTGTCGGAAAAGGCTGAGGTGTCATTGGACGACGCTTGACAACTTGATGCTTGGTCTACGAATGCAAAATTCGGACCTCAAGGACCAAATAACCAAGCTTCGCCAATCACTGCCGAGTGCGGAGGCGGAGGACACAAAGTCTCTTATTGCATCTCTTGAGACACGCGTCGAGTCTGCAACTCTGCATCTCGGCCATTCACATTAAAAGAAAGACAAAAGAAAGAACGAAAGAGAGCGAGAAACTCGCGCGCGCTTCCATCTAGAGCAAATGATGGAAGAAGAACCCATATCCGCGGATGAAGTCTCAGAGCCTCTGAAACGTATTTGCAGCCTTGTCCAGCTTGGGCCTGGAGCCGCTTATGTCGTGATCGAGATTCTAATGAGGATGTTGATAGGCAATGGAGTCTTCATTTGGTCGTTGCATGAAAACGTGCAATACTGACCACCTAGCTGTGTGTACCAAGGTACATCTTCGGAAGACAAGACACCCCACTGACACCAAGCTAATTGGGTGTCCTATGTATCGTCACCAGCTGGCCGCTGTCGCGTCTGAATGCGGACAGCATTTTTGCTGCACATGACAAGGCATACCAGGTGTCGCAAGTATGCCACAATGCGCGTTGCTTTCATCCGGATCATGTGGTGGTTGGGACTAACAGAGCGAACCAGACTAGACGTACCTGTGCAAAAGCCTGGATCGTGCGATCCGGAAGGAGACATCTATCATCCTTGTAGGCATGGCGGAAGGGGTACCAGGGAATTTTTTTTACTGATATTTTGTTTGGAAGCGTCAGAAATCAGAAGGCATGAAATTCATCATACCAGACGCATCTGGTGTGCTCACACTTTTTGTGGTCCAGCGGTCATTTTCATGTCACAGGAAGATCCTCAATGGTACCAAAATGCAGCTGGCCTAGGGAGTTGATCGTGCTGGTCAAGACTGAGCAACGATTGAAAGATAGCTTGTCAAATTGTGCCTAGCTTTTAGTGCCCTGGATGGAATCGTTTGGACAGTGCAGAGAGTCCTAGGTATATTGAGTGAGGATCAAGGTGTTTGGACTTTATTTACAGAATACTTTCTCATGAAGGAGCTCCTTGCTTTCCGTAATCTGCATCAAACCTGGTCAGGTCGCCTTGATAAAGATGAATAACTTCCCTGCAGTTACCGCAAGGACCTCAAAGATTGTACCAGACTCTGCCAGACAGGCGATCATCATCCCGTGGATAATGCTTCAGTAAAGCTACTCCATGGACTTCCTTTGCCTCATCCAAGGCGCACGACATAAGCAGCTACCGGAACAGATAGGTCTCCGCACATCGACCG
>RHLO01000942.1:0-18365 GCA_003719415.1 Aspergillus olivimuriae
TCTTTGTTTTGCCGATGAGATTCGTTTGGTGCTTGGGGACGCGGCTGTCTATCTGTCTGTCTGTCTACCAGGAGTGGCGTATGAAAGGAAGGAAGGAAAGGACTGTCCCTTGTTGACATGACTATATACTGTCTCAAGTTGGGGTCATGGTTCGATTTCCTATTTCCCGGAGGTGACGACTATTGAACAAATGCTGTGTGACCCTGCTGCAACTGCCCATGTTAGTTTCCACCATCCCGGTCTGGTGGCTGGGCTTCTAGAATTCTGGAAGGCGAAAGAACGCTTGCAGTAGCTTTCCTGCTGCGACTCTTGCCATTCTGCCATTCTAGAAGGTGGTCAGGATAGCCCCTGTCAGCTGTACATGTATGCGAGTCATCGGCAGGCCGTAACGAATGATCGACCCCATCTTGGGCTACATGCATGAAGACATTGGCAAAGAAATCACGCTCAAGAAAGACTGGACATCTGACAGGAAGGGGCAAAACGCTGCACCCATTCCGTCAGCACCGCCTGGTAGGCATCGTAGGCCGCATCGAGTGCCTGTTGCCGGGAAGCACCACAGCTTTCAATGTAGACTAAAGAGCGGTCAGCAGTGACATGCCAGCCCACGATGCCAGCACTTACGCTTGACTTTCGGCTCCGTGCCTGACGCGCGGATAGTGAACTTCACATCGCGGTCTAACCAGAGGGTCAGCATCTGACTCGATTTATCAACCGGGAGAGTTGGCTTTTCGTCAGGGGTGCCTGAGTCGTATCCTTCGGTCATGTCGCGCCATCGTACGATCTTGAATGAGCCTAGCGACTTCTCGGCTCTGTAGGGCCCGTCCCGGATGGCCCGGAAGAATTTCATTGTGAAGTCAGGGTTGGGCGAGAGGAAGTAATTATTCATGGTTTCGAAATATCCATATTCCCCAAACAGCTGTTGGAGTTTCGCGTAGGGAGTGAGGCCCTGCGATCGCCATTTGGCTTCCGCGGACAGGAATACCATCGCTGCGGATATACCATCTTTGTCATAACAGACGTCCGGGAACATGTAACCGAGAGCTTCCTCGAAAGCGAACGGAATGTAAAAGCCTTCGGCTTCCAGGTTTCGGGCAATGTTTCCCATCCATTTGAACCCGGTCAAGGTTTCCTGGAAGCGGATACCCTTTGCGGTCGCCATCTTCTCTAGCATGGCGGTAGAGACGGTGGAATTGAGAACGGCGATCTGCGAGCCCTTCGTCCTGTCGAGCGAATCAAACAGATAGGATGCAAGGAGCACACCAACATGGTTCCCCGTAAATTGGAACCAGGAACCACTGAAATTAGGTTAGAGCCAGAGGTCGGCTGAGTGTAATGATGACACCTACTCGACTTTCTCGGCCGCAGAAAAGCGATCAGCATCCGGGTCGTGGGCAATGATCAAGGTGGTGCCTTCCCGGTCAGCGGTCGTGGTGGCCAGATGTAAAGCGCCCGCTTCTTCGGGGTTGGGGAACGAGACGGTTGGGAAGTCGGGATTGGGCTCCAGTTGCTCTGCTACGGGCGTAAAGTTATTGACTCCTACGGAGCGACAAAGATCCGGAAATACCAGACCTCCGACACCATGCAGCGGAGTATAAACAAAGGGCCTTGGAGGGCTCCAGTCTTTGCTAAGAGATTTCTGCGCATTTGTTAGGATGTCAGGATAGTACAGACCAAGTCAATGATACGAACCGTATATTCCCAGACGGCCTTGGTGTAGTGAGGGAGGACGGTCTGATAAGCATCCGTGTGAAGGTATTGGCCCGGTTCTAAGTCTTTCCATGCGTTGGGCCATGGAGCTAGGTTGTCCTCGATGGATTGGGCGATCTCCACATCCGTCGGGGTGTTGATCTGGGCCCCATTTTTAAAATAGCTAGAATGGGTCAATACACGTCTGGCAGGAATGTGGGTGGTACCGCAGACACTTTGTATCCTATCGAAGTCCCATTAGTAGGAGAGAGCAGGGCGAAACATGGGGTAGTTACCGTTATCCTGCGCAGGATTCTACGAGCATGTTAGTTGGAGGAGCTCTTGCCCACGGAGCTGATTGGGGACGAGCTTACATGGCTGGCAGTGATCATGATCCCTGCAGCTGCACGCAGATGAGTGACACCGAAGGGGACGGTCGGAGTCACCGATGACGTGGAATAGAACCAGACGGGAATCTGCTGGGCCATGAAGGCATTGGCAGCTAAGGCAGCGAATTTGGCTGAGTTGTGGCGGGCATCATGGCCGATGACTACTCCGCCCGCTGCAGTATCCGCATGCTGGTCCCTGAGGTATTTGGCCAACCCTTGAGAGGCCTGGATGACGGTCAGGGAATTCATGCAGGCGAACCCTGCCGCCATCCGGCCGCGGAGACCTGCAGTTCCAAATTGGATTCCTGAAGATTATCATTAGTCGAGCCTGAACTGAGCCAGGGGACGGGCAGAATGCACGTTTTTGTAGGCGTTGAGTCAGTTCATCTACGGCATTGGAGTTCTGGAGACGTTGAATTTCCTCGCGAGTGGAGGGATCCTCGGGGGACGTCAGCCATTTGATCTCTTTATCATATGCCTCGGTTGGAGTGGTATAAATATAGATCATACCTGGTCCCACTGGAGCCACTGGTGGATGCGTGGGAGGAGCGAATCCTAAGATTATTAGCTTGGTACAGACGGGTTGGAGGGACTTTTAGGCACCATGATTCCGAGGGTGGTCTGACTGGGAGGAATTAATATAGGTGACGAAAGAAAGAGAGAGAGAGCGAGAGAGAGAGAGAGAAGAGGAGAGGTGGAGAGTGAACGTTGGAGTTGAATGGACTGATGACCCTCCGCCGAATCGGGTTTAACCCGGGCAGCACGAGACTCTCTCGCTCTCTTTCATCGCTTCTCCTCCCTTCCTTTCCTCCTCATCTCCTCTTCCCCTCTTCTTCCTCTTCTTCCTCCTCTTCCTCCTCTTCCTCCTCTTCCTCCTCTTCCTCCTCTTCCTCCTCTTCCTGCCTCTCGCTTTTGCAACATATGATGCGTACTTAGTGTCGCATCCGCCTCCACAACTCCCCGCCAGATCATGGTCAACGCCAAACCCGCGAGCTCCACCGCCGTAACGGCGCGCAAGGACACCCTACTCTCTCGACGCTATATCGAGGGTCAGATCGCCGAAGGAAAACATGTCATCATCTACGATAATCGCGTCTTAAAGGTCGACGCCTGGATAAAATTTCACCCTGGAGGTGACAAATCCATCAAACACATGGTCGGCAGAGACGGGACCGACGAGATTAATGCGTACGTCCCTGGGAACCTCCTCCATATCGCTGATGCCCTTACGCTTCTCATGCTGGGTCGAACTGTCACACCATGACACACCTTTCTGACCAGGACTTAAACCATATTTAGCCTTCATTCCAAAGAAGCCCGCCAGCACATGTTATCCTTCCAGATCGGTCGCATCCAGGGACCATGGTTGAATTTCCTCCCCCCCATCCAGGGCGGCAAGTTCCGTCCCTACACCCAGGGACACGACGGCTCCTCTGCAGATGACAGCTCCAGCCATGAAGAGAGCTCGCGCCCGCCTTCTCCGATCTTCGATCTCCAGTCCGCCGCGCCCGGCCTGCGTCGCCGCAAGTCCAGTTCGACGGATACATCGGTCTCCACCCCACCCACCGAGACCTTCGACCCCAAGCCCTTCTTCCTGGATGCCCGAACGCAGGAGGAGATCGTCTACGATGTCGCCAAATACCCGTCACTGGAAACGGAGAGCCAGGAAACGATCAAGCACAAATATCGCGAGTTGGACGAGCGGATCCGCGCGGAAGGCCTCTACCAGTGCAACTACTTCGCCTACTTCATCGAGTGTTGTCGTTACACTCTGTTGGCTTGTTTGTCCTATTACTTCCTCCGGTTAGGATGGTATGGGACCTCCGGATTCTTCCTGGGGTGCTTCTGGCACCAGCTCGTCTTCACTGCCCATGATGCTGGTCACATGGGGATCACGCACAACTTCCACGTCGATTCCGTTTTTGGCATCATCATTGCGGATTACCTGGGTGGCCTCAGTCTAGGTTGGTGGAAGCGTAACCACAACGTGCACCATATTGTGACCAACGCACCCGAACATGACCCGGATATCGAACATATGCCCTTTTTCGCCATCTCGCATCGCTTCCTCACGAACCTTCGCAGCACGTATTACGAGCGCATCATGGACTTTGACGCCGCTGCACAAGTCTTCTTGCGGTATCAGAACTATCTCTACTATCCCGTTCTCTTGTTCGGTCGCTTCAACCTCTATCGCCTAAGCTGGATCTATCTCTTCGGTGGTCAGGCCCCGAAGAAAGGCCCAGCCTGGTGGCATCGCTGGTTCGAGATGGCCGGGCAGGTCTTCTTCTGGTCATGGTTTGGCTACGGCATCCTGTATCGCACCATCCCGACCTGGAGCGGCCGGTTGACTTTCCTTCTGATCTCTCACATGGTAACCGCCCCACTCCACGTGCAGATTACGCTCTCGCACTTTGCCATGTCTACTGCCGATCTGGGCGTCCACGAGTCATTCCCCCAGAAAATGCTCCGAACTACTATGGATGTCGATTGTCCCACGTGGCTGGATTTCTTCCACGGCGGTCTACAGTTCCAGGCCATCCACCATTTGTACCCGCGCATTCCCCGCCACAACCTGCGTCGCACTCAGCGCCTCGTGCTGGATTTCTGTCGCGATACGGGCATTCCCTATGCCATCTTCACCTTCTACGATGGTAACAAGGAGGTCATTGGCAAGCTGGGCGATGTCGCCAAGCAGGTCCGTATCCTGGAAGAATGTCGGAAATCGTGCGCCGAGAATGGTGTATTTTCCGATCATCATCACTAGAGTGACGAGGTCATCACTCTGGTCGCCCTCTCACGCCCTTTGCCAATGATCCTGCGATTTGTACATGCTATGCTATTGTATATAATGACTCCTCTGACATGAAGGTCAGAATGTGATGTGAAGTGCCCTATTATGAGTTGATGGACTGTGCCGGCTTCAGTTAGGAACCTTAGTTTAGGTAGAAATGGGATATTTTTGCCTTGAACTACCAGAGACATGCGAAACGCTATATATGCAGCAGAGCCTGGGATATACACATGAACATGCTTGTCATCACGACATTATCATTATACCCATCTTCATCCCACCATTCCTCCAGCCCGGGCGACTTTCTTCGCCCGTTGCTGCCGCCGATTATGATTTGCCCGACTCGATTTATTTTCTTCCTTCCTTTGACGCGATACCGCCGAGCTCTGATCCCCAGAGCCACCAGCCCCGGCACCACCGCCTCGGCCTCGGCCTCCACCACCACCTCCTCGTCGTCCACCACGCCCCCGACCCCGCATCGAACCGCCTCGCCCTCTTGAAGACGACGACGGTCCATCATCATCTCCGTCCGAGTCCCCACTACCCGCCGCCGGCCTCCGATACGCCGTGGACTTCAGCTCCGGCTGCGCAATGCCCGCCCCGGGGCCAGCACCACCCGCTGCCAGCGCCAAACGATCCTCCAACTTTGACAACCGCTTCGGATCGCGTGTCAACATCACCGCCCACCCTTCGATCGCCTCGTCGGTCATGCCGGTGTCGCGTTTGAGCGACGCACGAGGCTGCGAGCGCCGCGTTGCCGAGTCCCGCGCAAATAATGCCGGGCTGGATCGGTAGGCGCGGAAGAGCGCCATATCGATCGCCTCGTGGGAGGCGGTGCGTGCGCGTGTTTCGGCGTCGGCGTCGGCGTCCCCGGACGTACCGGCTGTTGTGGGGTTGTCGACCGTGCCGCCGACGTCGGCGACATCATAGGTGTCGTCGCGTTCGTCGTCGTCCGAGTCGAAGGTGGCCAGGGCGGACATGATAGCGGCCTTTTGGGCGGCGTGGTCGCTGCGGTCGGCCAGGACGGCGTCTGCTGTGAGGTCTTGGTTGGCGCGGCCGAAGTGGAGTTTACCCTGGGGGTTGGAGCGGGAGAGCTCGGCGAGGTCGACGTCTTCGTCAAAAATGTTCTTGCGGGTGATGGGGTCGGAGTCGGGATCTGGAACGGAGGGGTTGGAGGAGGATGGTAGAGGTGGTGTTGCGTGTGGTGGCATGGGGTCGTGGTAAGGGGGAGCAGAGAGAGGTTCGGTTCTGTCCAGAGATTGGAGATGTTGGGGGAGAGAATCGTCGAGGAGGTGTGCGACAACTACTTCTGGGTTGTCGTCGTAGTGGTCGAGGAGATGCACGATGTACCCGGCGCCTAGATCTGGGAAGAGGTCCTGGACTTGCGTGACAAGAGACATCTTGTGGATGTGGGTTTCCTCAGTGGCCGGGGCGCGACCTTTGCCTTTGTCGGCTTTGGTCGTCTTTGGCTTTTGGTAGCGGTGGTGGAAGGCTCGGGACTCATTTTGGTAGGTGTGAAGACTGGCGATGAGGTCCTGCGCGCGCTTTTGTGGATTCGCGGCGAGGTAGCGTTCTAGACGCGTGAGCAGGTCGGAGCTACAGATGAGATCGGAAAGGAGCGTGGGCTCCATCTTTGCTTTGGTTGCGCCGACACCGGCGCTGGCTTTCAGACTAAAGAGCTGATCCAGAAGCAGGGAGAGGTTGGGACTGGGCCCCTTCAGGAGCGAAGTCAGGCCAACGTAGATGTTGGCGACGAGAACCTTCCGGATATCTTCTCGTTTATGCGTCTGGTACGCATCGGAGAAGGTATCCAGGAAGTCGGCTCCAGCCATTAGCACCTGGCCACATGGTGGCAGCGCGGACGCCAGCAGCGTTAGAATTCGGATGTCGGAGATAACTTCAGCAGCATTTGCTGGCTTTGGAAGAGCCAGATGTTTGATGATAGTAGACTTGGCCCTTTCCAGGCTCGAGGTGATCGTGTCCGCATGCTTGCTCCAGGCATCGGAAAGTAACCGTCGCAGAGCAGCACTAGACAGATAACAGCTGCACATGCCACCCAGGTATCTCCATTCGAGAAGCTCTGGCGGTGCGACTGGCGCATCCAGGAGGTATCGTCTTGTTAGCAAGAAACATAGCTTACGCAGGCTTCTTGCTTTGGGGGTAGTAGCAGGGCCCAATGCGGCCTGCTGGCGGTAGAATGAGACGAGAAAGGGAGCAGCAGATTCATCTTTGGACGATAGATCGGCAAATACCGCATCGGAAGCCTCAATGCGCATTCCCAGCAGCAGTGACCAGGCCTCTGTATAGAGCTCCCATTCGTGGGACGGAATGGACCGCTGCACCTGCGGGGGTGGGACGGGCGCCAGAGGTGGGAAATTGGCCATGACAGCGCTGCAGGCGAGGGGCACAAACGAAACAGCAGGTTGTCAACAAGCTGGCGGGGGGTTGACTTCCTCGACGGGGCGAGGCAGAGGCAGCTGTGTTGTCTGTGAGTGATCGTTGTCTGTGGTCGTTGGATGTAATAGTTGAAGGAAGCTGGGCTGGATGAATAATCATGGCTCATCGAGGCGCGCACCTCTTTGGGTTAGCGTGGGATAATCTCCCTGACTCAGCTGTGCTGGGGTTGTGCGGACCAATCGGGTTAGTGTTCCGGGTAGGCGAGCGCCAAGACTTGCACACCCGCACAAGAGCCGCCAAAAAAAAGATTCATGAGCGTTCTCGCTTATCTCTTTTTCCCCTCAACCGCCATCATCACCTTACCGAACCCTGAAGTTCAGGTCTTGATTGGCAATTAGCCTCATTTGCGGTAGGTCCTGAACATCCTGACAGCTTTTGAGCTCTTCTTCCCCCGACTTGCATGCTAATCCTCTCGCTGTGTCTAGTCATCTCAATCCCACGGTCTCCCCACCAACCCATCCGTCAAGATGTCTTTCCAGAAGCCCGAGAAGGATTTCGGCGAGGGCCCTGTACGTTCTCCGACTGTTCTCTGCAGATACAGCACGACCGCTGTGCTTGCTGCTTCTTCGTGGCCAACTTTGCTAACCTCTTCCTCTTTGCCCACTACAGAAGGTCCACAAGATCCGCATCACCCTTACCTCTCGCAAGGTCGCCTCCCTCGAGAAGGTCTGCTCTGAGCTGATTGACCGTGCCCGCTCCAAGTCCCTCCAGGTCAAGGGTCCCGTCCGTCTTCCCACCAAGACCCTCAACATCTCCACCCGTAAGACCCCCAACGGTGAGGGTTCCAAGACCTGGGACAAGTACGAGATGCGCATCCACAAGCGTCTCATCGAGTATGTTCTTCCTGATCCCCCTTCTTCCTGTCATGCACGGCAGTCCTCTATTGAGATTTCGAGAGAGCCACCGCTAACGAGATCCCTCTAGCCTCCTCGCCCCCACCGAGACCGTCAAGCAGATCATCATCAACATCGAGGCCGGTGTTGAGGTTGAGGTCACCATCGCTGCCTAAACGAACTCTTCTCTCGGGTCGTAGTTCGGTGTGGGGGGGTAATTTGGTTTGCCCTTCTTCGCAATGGCGGCGGCGGCAGCGGTGGCCCGTCTGGCCATGTGGTAGATACTTTCCTCCCAGGCCTATGTCTGGCCAACGTCGATACCCGCTTAAACCTGGCGCAAAAATGAAAAATTTGAAAACAGTTAATATCTGATATCTCTCGTACCTTGGCTATCTATCGTACTATATATTGTGTATGGAATTTTGGCATTCAGAAAGCCCATCGCTGCCAGCCCATTTGCCCAAGTATTGAATCAAAAGAATAGGTGCTGATATGGGCCTTGCTTGAATGGCATCCCTAACTTCTCCATTTATGCAGACAGCTGTTCATCTGGCTTACTTTGGAACAGCCAACAGTGACGCCATCTAGGGTCCTTAGTCAAATCCGCTTAATACCGTTGAAATTCAGTCAACTGCAGCAATGTTCATATCTCAGCCAAGCGCGAAGTCAATCTACGGGAAACTCTACAGCCATGAAACGATTTTCCAGGAACGGAGAACTGGTTTTCTTTTGAGATTATTATATTTCAAGAAAGCCTTTGTTCATAAGAATAAGTCGTTTTTATGATAGCAATGGGAGGGGTCTTATCCTGTCAGATAGACAATATGAATTCTGCCCGCAGAAGTGCTCATATCGAAATTCCGCCACCAATCGAGGTTGTCCATACTAAAAGTCGAAGCTAACCCATTCGGTCTTTGGAGGCACGCTGGGGACCACTCCATCCTTGAAGTGTCCATTCTTCAGGAAAAACTCGTACTGTTCCGTCACTTCTGGGGTATAGTCCTCTGCCTTCGCTTGCACATCACGGAGACTGGCCTCGTCGGGCGGTCCGTTGGGGAAGAAAATGTGCACGTAGGTTTGGCGGTCTTGCGGGTGAAGATAGCATGGCGCATTGTCAATGTACTTTACGGGTTGGCCCTTCCACATGGAAAGCCTGTTGGTAGCTGGATCTCGGACGGTTTGGCCATTCAGGGGTGGAATAGGGGCCAGTTCGTCTGGCTTCTCTGACTTCACCACTGCTGGTGGGCCGGTGGCAGCTGTTGTAGCAGGCACTATCGTCTGTTGCGGTTGCGGCTGTCCAAATCCACCGGTGGGCTGACCAAATGGCGACGGGTTGGATTTCTGCGCAGCAGCTCCAAACGGGTTCGTAGCATTGGATGGCTGTCCAAATGGCTGCGATGCAGGTGGCTGTGGTTGACCGAATTTCAGCGGTATTGAGTGGTTTTGACTAAGGGCACTAGGCGGCGCCGCTGTTGGCTGACCAAAGGCAGATGGAGCTGCTGGCTGATTTTGCTGGCCAGCTGTTTGCGCAAATGGTGAGGTGGTGGATGCCGCTTGCGCGAAGCCTGGAGTACTCCCCATTCCTTGATTTTGGTTTGATACTTGGGCAAATGGACTGGTGGCGCTGGGCTTTCCAAATGCTGAGTTTCCTACTCCAGAAGGCTGACCAAATCCCGATTGCCCGAAGCTAGGTTGTCCGAAGGCTGGTTTTCCAAATGCAGTCTGTTGTTGTCCACCAAGCCCTGACGGCTTTCCAAATGCTGACCCCTGTCCTAGTGCGGAAGGCTGGCCAAAGCCTGAAGCCTGCCCAGGGGCAGATGGCTGTCCAAAAGCTGAAGTCTGTCCCAACGCGGAAGGCTGCCCGAACCCTGAGGGTTTGGCGAACGGTGACGATTGAGCTCCCAAGCTCGATGGCTGACCGAAGCCACCAGAGGTCTGTGGGCCAGCAGCAGGTTGGCCGAATGGTGAAGGCTGGCTAAAAGCTGATGGACCTTGCCCTTGGTTTGTCGCAGGGACCGTTCGGCCCTCAGTTATATCGATTCGATTCGGGTGCTCGTTGGCACCATCGAGGATGTACTTGACGGCACCGGCGAGGTCATTCAAGATCACGCCCATCTGATTTTCAGCTTCGGCATATAGAGCTTGTGCTTCTTGGACCGCCTGCTCCGCCTTTCCTGCCGCTGCCGCTTCGTAATGTCGAAGGCGCATTTCCTCAAAGCTTTGCTCACGCTGAGGACCCCCAAAGAGCTGTTTGGGCGCATTGCGTCCAGGACCATACGCGGAGAAGATCCATTCCGGTCGACCATTCCCTGCGGTTAGATCTGCCTTGATATCTGCAGCTGTGACTCCATAACTGTAAAATGGTTAGCGTTGGAGTTTGATCAAGAGGGCATTAACGACTCGTGACTTACTCGGATGGTTGTTGGCTTTGAGTGACCCGGCCTGAAGTAGTTAGCATTCATGTATAAAGATAGAGACACAGGCATTATCATGAAGCGGCATTGGAAAGGGATGGGAATCAGAAAGTGTGTGTATGAAGCAGCATTCAATCGCTTGGTACAGCAAGATGCATTCAGAAGACCAGTCTTTGGACAAGGAAGCTTGGGCCAGTCTTCCATGTTGGGCGGTCATAGAGACAACTTCGTTCAATAGCTTCCCACAACAAGTGAGGGATAGGATTTGACAGCAGAACGGGAGAGAAGAATGAGCGTACCCATGAGAGAACCACCTGTCGTTCCACCTCCTCCTGCGAGGACGCCAAAGCGATTCCCCGTGCCAGATGTTGTTCGGCCGGGATGCTCAAATCTGCAAGAATCTAGGTAGGAGTTACCATCGAGTCCCTTGCCATCACGAACAACGCATAGCAGGGTTTCAAGACATCTTACCTCCATATCTACACCGCCCCTGTTGGAAATACCTGCAAACAGTCATATTTGCTGCGTTGTCGCAGATCAAAGTGTCCCGGGCAAGGGTAGGTCAGGCTAAAGGAGGACGCTCCCTATGCGAGAAGCACGGCTCTGAGTAGATCTCACAGACACGAGCAGAGAGATCGCGAGGAGAACCAGTCGAGAACTACCAGGGGTGTTGTGAGCGAAGAGAAAGCGCATATATGAATAAGGAAGGAAGCTGGAAGGAATGCGCGATGAGAAGATTAGGTAAGGTAGGTACGGCCTGACGGTATTTTTCGAGCCTTTTCGCAAAACCCGCCCGCAGCGCTTGGTAACTTTGGTACGTATTCGTATTTACATGCTGCCTATCTAGGCAGGTCGATACCTCAGGCCGCCTCATACTTACTATCTGGAATGGTCTTTCTCTTTTCTCTGTCCAACACGATATCGACTCTTTCTCGAGTGGTCAAGGTAGGTACTGGTCATAAAACCTGCCATTGGCCAACAACCGCATTGCAGCGGAGGGAATTGCCTTTTGAAAATGGATTCTACTATGGTAATGCTTGGTAAATCACAATGGCTCCAGTGCCCAACTCCATTCTCCAACCCTTTTCCTGAAAAAAATGGACAATCATGACGAGATCCTTTCAAAACCGACCCTTAGAGCTGGCCCCCGCTGCCAGACGGGTACAAGGTTTCTGTATGTTTCATGCTATGCGTCAACACATCCCAATTTACCCCATCAATTTTAGTGCCGCCCAAGGATTCTAGATCGGTCGAAAGCCCGCTCAGCTTCCCGGATGCCAGGCGGCGCATCATCACCATGTCCTTAGAGCCGTGCAGGGCCTTTGCGCTGCCATGGAGAAGGGCGTCTTCGAACCATTCTTCCTCCAGGTCGTCGAAAGGAAGCCCAATCAGCTCCATCGCCCGTTGGCTTCGCAATGGGCCGGCTTCGGTGTTCAGGACGAACTCGATCAACTGGGACAGGTAGCTTTGGCGGAGAGATTCGTCGTGGTTGCGGGTGAAGTAGAAAGCCTCGGTGATGCTCGCTCGGCACAGCGTTTCGAAGAAGGCCTTCTGGACCTTCCCGCTGGCGAGTGGCGGGCTGGCAGTGAGATAGTACGCCATCACGAGACTGTCATCGTGCCGGGGGAGTTTCGGTAGGCTCAGGACGTAGAGGATCTCATCTGGGAAGGTGGGAATGATAGATGGTTCGGTCAGGTATTCAATGGCTCGCTATCGCCAGTTAGTCGGCGTCGGAGGTTGGCAAGCTGGTGGGCACCTACCCGGAATTCTAAGCGATCCAGGTTCCACAGCCCTTCAATAAATAATCTGTACTTCTCCGGAAGATGGCACCGTCGTGAAAACTGAGTCGCAGCATCGCCCTGAGTGCGGCAATCTTTCAAGAGGTAATAGATCAATGCTTGTTTATGGTGGATGTCCAATAGGGAAGACACAACTTGATCGAAGAGGGTTCGGAGGTCGCTGTTGGATCGCGGGGGGTATAACTTGGTCACTGAGCGTCGCAGACAGTTAATGAACATACCCCACGTATAGTCAGCTACATGCGCAACGCTGGGAAGCACCTACCTGCTTTCACACCCGCAAGTCCCAACAGTCGATCGACGAAGAGCCGATTTTCCAAGGCGCGGCGGTTGGAGGCGATCTGCTCGATGGTTTTGCCATCATAGGAGAAGTTCTCGTTGAAGGCGAAAATGCTGTTGTAGTCATTCCAGAACGCCATTGTGCGAGCGCCGGAGGGGAAGGAAGCCGGGGAAGGAATGGAGCCGGGCGATGGAGAACTAATCTGTGATGTACAAGAAGCTGCCAGAGTGATTGACGGTGATGGCATGCAAACAATGCATACGGCTGACCTAAGCTAGGCGGTGAGCTCCCCGTGTTATGGCAGAAACCAAGACTTTACCCGATCGGGGGCCAAAGTAAACAAGCCATTGGCGGCACCGCTTTTTCCCCGTTGTTCTTCCTTCACAACTTCCCCTCCCCGTCTCGGTCTCCCTCCATCTCTTTTCGCCTTCATGCCGCACCGCTTTCTCCCCCTCTAGTCCCCTTGCATCATGTCTTCCCTCGCAAAAGGCAGGCCCTCCAGGCGCTCGGTCCCTCGCCGGAGCTATGTGATTGAGGAGACGACCACCGATGAGGAGGACCCCGGAAATGTGACCCCCACGGCCTCCCATCACGACGACGATGAGGGCGATGAGGACGAGTCAGAAGAGGAGGAATACACCCCAGTTCCTAAGAAGGTCACCAAAGGACGGCGAAGCTCGCGCAAGCGCGAATCGTCCGAAGCGCCCACGCCCAGCACCGCACAGCCCGTTCGCAAAATCCGAAAGTCCAAGAGCGTCGAATCGCTCGAATTAGAAGTGTCGCAAATTACCCCCCACAATGACGAACAGCCCGAGACCGATGAAGAAGCCACTGTCGCGCCCGCGGAAGAACCTGAGTCACCTTCTCAGCAAGCGGCTCGCAAAAGAAAAAGTATGGCTCATCCACGCAAGAGTCGTGGCTCCCTCACGCCCCGTCCGGAACAGTCCTTACTCCCAACTCCAGAGCCCTCCACCTCGCCATCCTCTGAGCCGCGCTCCCGTCGCGGCAGTGCGCCGCCCCTCGCCGATATTACCGACTCCGCAGTGAATCAGACTCCGTCGAAACCCGCGGAGGAGCCCAAATCGCAAGTCTCGATCATAAATCCAAACACTACGGTCCTAGACAAACCCATGGACATCATGTTGAAGTCCCGCGCTCTGGCGGCCCCCCCGCCAGAGGAGCCTACAGGGCCCAAAAGCCGCTTGATGATCACCACCCTGGTCTTGATGAACTTCAAGAGTTACGCCGGCAAGCAGGTCGTCGGCCCGTTCCACGCTTCCTTCTCCTCCGTCGTCGGTCCGAACGGTTCCGGCAAGTCGAACGTGATTGACGCATTGCTGTTTGTGTTCGGATTTCGGGCGAGCAAGATGCGGCAAGGGAAGATATCTGCCCTGATTCATAATTCGGCTAACCATCCCAATTTGCCCTTCTGCGAGGTGGAAGTTCACTTCCAGGAGATTATTGACTTGCCTGAAGGCTTGCATGAGATCGTCCCTGATTCCCGACTGATCATTTCCCGAAAGGCCTTCAAAAACAACACCAGCAAATATTATATGAACGGCAAAGAAGCGAACTTTACGACCGTTACGACGCTCCTCCGTGACCGCGGTATCGATCTCGACCACAAGCGATTCCTGATTCTCCAGGGTGAGGTCGAATCCATCGCGCAGATGAAAGCCAAGGCCGCCAACGAGCACGAAGACGGGCTCTTGGAATATCTGGAGGACATTATCGGAACCTCGAAATATAAGACTCCAATTGACGAAGCGGCGGCGGAACTCGAAACCCTGAACGATGTCTGCATGGAAAAGAATAACCGTGTGCAGCACGTTGAGAAAGAAAAGACGTCGCTGGAGGACAAGAAGAATAAAGCCCTTGCCTATATTGGTGATGAAAATGAGTTGACTCAAAAGCAGTCGGCTCTTTATCAGATCTATATCGATGAGTGCGCGGACAACATCCGCGTCACCGAAGAGGCCATTCTCCAGATGCAGGAGCTCCTCAACCTCGAATTAGAGAAGCACGAAGGCAACGAATCTGGTATCAAACAAATGGAAAAAGCCTATAAGCGTGGTATGAAGGAGTATGAGAGCATGGAGAAGGAGGCCCAAGCCCTTCAGAAGGAAATGGCCAAGTACGACAAGGAGTCCGTCAAGTTCGAGGAGAAGAAAAAGTTCCTGGTTGGCAAGCAGAAGAAATTGGAGAAATCGATGCAGGCTGCTCGCCTTGCTGCCTCGGAGTGTGAGAGTCTTGTGGAAAAGCACTCTGACGATATCGAAAAGAAGACCAGGGAAACCACCGACCTAGAGAAGGAGATGAAGACGGAAGAGGCTGAGCTGTTCAAGATCCGTGAGAGCCTTAAGGGCAAGACGCAAGGTCTTTCAGACCAGATCACCGCAAAACAAAAGTCTCTGGAGCCCTGGGATGAGAAGATCAACAAAAAGGTTTCCGCTGTTGCCGTCGCACAGAGTGAGCTTGATATTCTTCGGGAGCGGAGCAACGCTGGCACCGTCTTGCTCGAAGAGGCCCAGTCAAAAATCTCCTCCATCGAGGAGACTCTCGCTGCGAAAGAGTCTGATTTGGAGGAGCGCAAGGAGCAGAAATCCAGACTCGAAGAAGAAGTTGCCAAGTTGAAGCATAATCTCAAGAAATACGTCAACCGAGAACCCGAGGTTCGCGCTCATGTCTCAAGTGCTCGACAAAGGGCCGACGAGGCGAAAGCGAGCCTTGCCAACACCCAGAACCGCGGCAGTGTCTTGTCAGGGCTTATGCGTCTCAGAGAATCCGGCCGTATTGACGGGTTCCACGGACGTCTTGGAAACCTGGGTACCATTGACGAGAAATACGATGTGGCCATCTCGACTGCCTGTCCGGCCTTGGATAATATGGTGGTCGACACCGTCGAGGTGGGTCAGCAGTGTATCGATTATCTTCGCAAAAACAACCTTGGTCGAGCCAACTTCATCCTCTTGGACCGTCTTCCCCGACGCGATATGTCTACACTTTACACTCCGGAGAGTGTACCGCGTCTGTTCGATCTGGTCAAGCCTAAGGATCCCAAGTTCGCCCCTGCTTTCTACAGTGTCATGCAGAACACTTTAGTAGCAAAGGATTTAGAGCAGGCCAACCGCATTGCCTATGGTGCTAGACGGTGGAGAGTTGTGACTCTCGATGGACAGCTGATTGACACGTCTGGTACTATGAGCGGTGGTGGTACTCGTGTCGCCCGGGGTGGCATGTCTTCCAAGCAGGTGGCCGACGTGAGCCGCGAGCAGGTAGCCCAAATTGAGGGTGATCTCGAGGACATGGAAAGGAAATATCAAGAGTTCCAAGAGAAGCAGCGTCACATTGAGGCGACGATGCGGGAGAAGACGGAAGAAATCCCCCGCGTGGAGACGAAAATCCAGAAGATCCTCATTGAAATTGAGAGTGCCAACCGCAGTCTTGCTGATGCTCAGAGACGAGTCAAGGAATTGAGCGCCGCTCACAAGCCATCTAAGACGGATGCCAGCCAGGCCAAGAGCCTGGAGCAACAGATCGCATCTCTGGAGGAGGAGATTGAAGATCTCCGGGCGCAGAGAGGCGAAATTGAGGAGGAGATCCAGACCTTGCAGAACAAGATTATGGAAGTGGGTGGTGTGCGACTGCGTGGTCAGAAGGCCCGGGTGGATGGTCTCAAGGAGCAGATCGGTCTGCTTGCGGATGAGATCTCCAACGCAGAAGTTGGGAAGTCCAAGAACGAGAAGCTTATCACCAAGCATCGGACCTCTAGCGAGGATGCGGCGAGGGAGCTTGAACACGTCGCCGAGGAACTTGGTCGCTTGAACGAGGACGTTTCCAACCAGGCCAACGATGCGTCCGGGTGGAAGCAGAAGGTGGAAGAAGCACAAGACGTATGAATCCTTATCTATCATCCTCTGTGACTGTTGAAGCGATGCTAACCAATCTTAGGCCGCGGAAACCAAGAAAGAGGAACTCAAGGCGCTCAAATCCGAGCTGGATGAGAAGGTGGCTGAGCTGAACGAGACTCGGGCCACCGAGATTGAGATGCGCAACAAGCTTGAGGAGAACCAAAAGGCGCTGGGAGAAAATGAGAAGCGCCGGAGATACTGGAACGAGAAGCTGTCCAAGTTGGAGTTGCAGAATGTCAGCGACCTGGGTGACGAGCAGCAACAGATGGAGCTGCAAACGTACACCAAGGATGAGCTTTCGGAAATGAACAAGGAGTCGTTGAAGGCTGTCATTGCGGCTCTCGAGGAGAAGACGCAGAACTCTTCCGTGGATCTCTCTGTGATTGAGGAGTACCGGCGCCGGACTGCTGAGCATGAAGCCCGGTCCGCCGACCTGGCAACTGCGCTTGAGTCTCGGGATAGTGCCAAAAACCGCCTGGACGGGCTTCGTTCCGCACGTCTGAACGGATTCATGGAGGGCTTTGGAATCATCTCCCTTCGGCTGAAGGAGATGTACCAGATGATCACGATGGGCGGTAATGCTGAACTCGAGCTGGTCGACTCCCTTGATCCGTTCTCCGAAGGTATCCTGTTCTCGGTCATGCCGCCGAAGAAGAGCTGGAAGAACATTGGCAATCTGTCTGGTGGTGAAAAGACGCTGTCCAGTTTGGCTCTGGTGTTTGCTCTGCACCATTACAAGCCCACGCCGCTGTATGTCATGGACGAGATTGACGCTGCGCTGGACTTCCGAAACGTGAGTCACTGTGCCTTAGCCTGGGAGCACGATGATACTGACAGGAGTAGGTTTCTATTGTGGCCTCCTACATCAAGGAGCGGACGAAGAACGCACAGTTCATCGTCATTTCTCTTCGAAACAACATGGTATGTTTGTTCTTGCTCCGTGTTGTCTACTTAACTAACGATGGGACAGTTCGAACTTGCTTCTCGCCTGGTGGGTGTGTACAAGGTCAACCACATGACGAAGAGCGTCACGATCGAGAACAAAGATTATATTAACGGACGATGATGGATCCATTGCATGAGTGTATGTCTGAATCTTTTGGGTTATTCTGGCCGGAACGGGTGGGCATGTTTGGTTTCTGCGATTGTTCGGTGATACCGAGTCTGGATGTTTTACGGTTGGGTTACCGCATTGTTTTCCCGTACATATTTCTTGTCTTGTTGTGAATGAAGCAGTTTTGCAACCTGTCTGTCTGGTCTGCCTTGCCTTGGCGTAGAGGGTCCTAGCTGAGCTCTGCCTGTTCTTTCCAAAGCATCATTCATTCCAGCACTCGCCTACTTTCAACACATCTGCGAACCGCCCACACAAAAGAAACGCAGACATTAACCCGGACGTATGAGCATATACTCCAGCTCCCTCGCCACATACAGCGGTCCTCTCTCACAGCAGCTCTTCATACTGTTGACACCTGAATTCGGTGGCAGCAATCACGTGACCTGTTTCTTTGTTTACTATATGGGCATTAGTCCTGTACGACCTTAGAGCCCCTATTTCGTCCTATATAGCGCTTCTCTGCACCTGCAGAGATTTCTCTTCATCATAGCTTTCTAGTCAATTGAATTGCTTCATCTGTTTCCCCTGTTCTAAACATACCTCCCGATCCAGCCAACACAGTATGCAGAAACCAATATATACAACCCAACCCAACACCCAAATAAACCCACAAAAAACAAATCAACCCTACTTATTTACCACCCTGCGAATCCATCCCCTCCCCTCGAAGCAACCCCTCCCCTTC
>RHLO01000944.1:0-17558 GCA_003719415.1 Aspergillus olivimuriae
ATACTTATTTCATCCCACTGTATTCTGGACTGTATACTACTTGGAGGGAAGGGAGGAGATCAATATGATTCATTACGTAGGCTGATCCATGAAAGATTTTCTAGAGTTTGTATCTGGAAGCTCATCCTCCTCGAGCAGGGACCACACCGGTATTGCGAATGTTGCGGAGACTCGTCGTCCTTCCAATTCTTGAACTAGCCCATCCGAGGTGTAGACCGGATAAAGTCACACCAATCGGTACAGATCATGTCGCTTCCATTGGAATTGTAGAGAAAGTGCCGGTCTTCGATGAGTACGTCCGTAGATTGGGCAGTGATGGCTTAATCGCCGTTGGCTCAGCTCGCATCGCTATGGAGAAGGAGGATATTAAAATGAAAGTCTGGCAGCTGGCCCAGAGAGATATTGCCGGTCTAACAGAGGAAACAACGGTGTCCTTGAAAGCCCTCGTTTTATGAAATTGAGACTTCATGCCTAGAGAGACACAAATAGCCTCCCATAGGACCACCGACGGCTTCCAAGACACCCCTGAATAACCAAGAAAGCAATCAGCAGGTAAGTCTTTTTCCAAAGGAAATCAACTTACTTGTTCAATATTCTCCTTACAAGACAGGAAGCGTTCCCATCTTGTCTGCTGCATCCAAATCGGTATACTTCTTATCAAGCTCCTTGCACAGCTCATCGGAGGAGATCGCGATGACTTTTCCATCGGAGTCTTTGGCATAGTATCCGTTGTTCTCGGGGTAAAGACATGAACCGGGGTTATTCATTTGGCTTTGAGCGGCTTCGTCGATAGTCGTCAAGATCTTGATGCCCTCAGGGATGGGGCTAGTATATCGATTGATTGACATTGTCACTTTCGAGAGATCTGAGGAAACCCAAGGGAATGAAAGCGGAGAAGTCGTGGGCGTTGAACCTTGTGCTGATAGAGAGGAATGGTGTTGGTGGTGCGGAGGTGAGGCGAGGTGCGACAGATAAAGTGTCTTGTAGAATGGTTGCCTGGCGTGACTTCATACATACACACAAAGTCGCCCCTCAACGTCAACCAGAGAAAGGCTCGCAGCCACACACGTCAGGATCAGAACATGGATGAAAGGAGCCCATCTTCCACCGACCAGGGCTAGAATCAGCCAAATACTTCTGTTGTCAATCAGCAGCCATACTTTCTACTCACCCACTGACACTGTTGCTGGAATTCCCCGGGGAGATGCCACGTACTTCGTGTCTAGAATGCGTCGCTCATCTGATATGAAGGAACATAGTCCATTACGCCATCTCAAATATTGCGTGCGACAGACAACAGTCATATCGGCTATTCACGGTAGGGGCATATCCTTTATCTACATCATAGCTTACCATGAACTGTGCCTGGACAGAAAACCCGATAAAAACGCGCTTCATTGGACACAAAGAGGACAAAATAGAACTAAACTTGTGCCCCCATCATCCTGTGACCAAGACATGCCACTACCTAACCATCCCTCGGACGATCGATCTCGCTGAACCCATCCATCACCGTGCTCGAATGTCTGCTGTAGCTCATATCTTCCTCGAACATCGACGGCAGCGACGACGTCGACGACATCGTGAAGAACTCCTGACGCACAGGCTGCTGCCACGAATAAGACGTCGTGGTGTGCGTCACCCCATTATCAGCATGGCTCTCCGAGGACCCCTGCTTGTCGTCATCATCGCTGGGGAGGGAAGACCCCGTTGACTCCTCATTCTGAGGGACCGGAGGACTCGGTTTCGGGGGCACATGGACGCCCTTTCCGTATCCCGAGAAGTGAAGCTTCCACGTGGTGGGATCCTGTGTAACCCACGACCAGCTATCGTTCAGATACGCCTGTTGTCCGTCCAGCGAGATGGTCTTCAACATTCCCATCTCCCCAGGGGCAGGTCGGAGGTACTTCAGACCCGCGAGCATGCGAATGACGCAGACAGCAAACGTGAGCGAGATCTCCTTTCCGAGGCATTCGTGCACACCGTAACCCCAGTGGATGTATGCGGTGGCGGGCCGGTCGAGCTTGAACTGATCTGGTTCTGGGATGCTGTCGGGGTCTCGACATGCGACGCTCTGTTTGGTCTTGTTAGCGCCTTTTTGCATGACAATGGGAGGGTGAAATGCGTACGAGTGCGTTGACGATGATCTCGCCAGGCTTGAAGGACTGTCCGTTGATCGTGGTAGGTTTGGCGCAGACGCGGACGGTGCATTCCGAGCTGGTCATACGGAAGGCCTCAAGGATATACTGTCTCAAAGTGCGGTCCGCAGAAGCGGTGTCGGACTCGGTGACGAGTTTCTGAATCTGTTCCCACAATCCGACGTTCTCATACCGGAAAAAGAATTGCAGAACATTGGATATCTATGCCAGTTAGCCACGATATGTCGCGCTTGTATGTGGAGGGAATGTGAAGAACGAACAATTCCGGCTGGCGCGCCGACACCGCCAATGGCAGTCAGCCAGCATACATCGGCCGATTCCTCCGCTGTCATGCCCATCTCCATCATCTGCTTGACGACACCGTGACCGTACCAGCGCAAGGTCCCGGTGGGTTGCTTTTGGGCGATCAAGTTTCGAAGACCGTGAGTTTGTGGCGGATTGACCTGCTCGTTGATGACCTTTAGAGTCGATTTGATGAGCACCTCAGCGCCTTCAGTGGCCCATTTTCTACGCTGCAACATCAGTGCGGGGTCATTGTTGTTGAAGCCCCAAATGCGGACATCCATAAGATATCTGTACACGGTAGCGGCGTTCATACTACCGGTTGGGTTCTCGGGAGTCTTCATGTCCAGGCAGAAGAGGTCGGCCATGACTCGAGCATTCAGGGGGATGACAACGCTGTTGATATCAGTACACTGATTGATAGGAGGGAAAGGGAGTAACACATACTCTCGGATGATATCTACTTGTTGCAAGTCCCTCGACAGTTGGAGCGTGTTGGCCTTCAGCAGATCTTTACCAAGAGAGGTGATGGTTTGTGACAGCAACTCCAAAAATTGGTCCGGGCTGAAGAGAATGGCGTGCACAAGCTTCTTTTGGGCTGCATTGGAGGGCTCATCCCCACCCAGCATATAGTCATTGAATGTCCTACCGGGGATCATGTCGTTCAGATACCTGGCCCATGGGACCCGGAAGTGATCCTGGTCTTTCAGAATCTCGAGATTTGTAGAATGCTTGATCACAGCAATCTTTCGCGGCGGGGGTGAAGGATCTTGCAGACTATAGCTCTCGATCGTTCCAATCTCTCGCGCGATCTGCTCGTTCATCTTGCGGGTGAACATTGGCTGCGTGGAGTGAAGCGAATTGTATGGGAACCATCCGGGCAAGGCTCGTTGAATAAGTTTGTAGAACATGGAACCTCCCAAACTGCAGAACTTTGTCAGTGAACAAGGTCAACCTGCTATGTTGGAGGCGGGATACGCACATATCATAATCCTGCTGAACCTCCTTGAATCCCCAGTTGGTGAGGTTTGATGCAGTGTAATCCTAGACGTTCGTGAGCCGCCACTCCAATGCAACAGATGGGGATAGAGTCAACCAACCAGCGTGAGGAAGCGGTCTGAACGAACCAGCGTCACAGCATCACTGAACACCGCTCGTCCAACTGTATAGGGGGGACATCCACCGCAGCCAGGATCCAGTCGAGGTTTAGCATCTTCCAAGAACATGCCGGGGTACATCTCGACCATGTCAGGATGATCATACAATTTCCGCAACAAGTCCGCAATTTCCGGGTCCGGATTGATATCCTCAAAGGTCGAATGACGCTTCAGCTTGAAGAAGTCGCGCATTTCATTCAAGGATGCGAGATTCCATTTACGCGCACTGACAATGCCAGCAATTTCAACCATCCGCAGGGCCTTGGGAACATTGCGAGGTCCAAACAGTCCAGCTGGATCTTCCATGCTGTCCTTGAGAATCTGGACCAAGTCGGCATCGTTGAACTTGCCGTCCTGGTTTCGATGAAGACCACCGAACTCGCGCTTGCTAGGATCCTTGTTGATGCTTTGTTCATACCGCAGGAAGCCTTGCATGAATTCTTGGGGCGTGAGCTGATCCAAGGGCTTGTTGATATCCGGGAAGAGAGTCTTGAGGAATTCGTTGGTCCATTTCTCATCTCGGCGGGAAATGACAGAGTGGAAGCGGTACAGGAGATTGAACTCGGCGGAGATCTGGTTTCCAATTCCGCGAGGGACTCCATCTGGGTCGAAGACTCGGTTCACGCTGACGCGAGGGTCCAGAGTCCAATCACTGGCCGAGTGGTGGGTGTTGGTCAAGCCACGAAGATAATCGTGGAGAGAGATGTTCACATAGAGACCGTTCACAACACTAACCGGGTTAAGCTGAGTTTATATGGAACTGGTATGATGACTTACAGACGAGCAACCTGGAAGAGATCCTCATCCTGCTTGGCCAGTGCCTTCTTCCTTGCTTCCTCCGAGGTCGTTCGTGGGAGGGTGAAGCGACCATTCTCGTTGATCTTGAGCAGCATATCCGCAACATAGTTGTGGAAACGACTGTACATGACCAGAATGACGTTGACACCAGGAGGCTGCCCAAGAAGTCTCTTCTCGTGGAAGGTATCCGGCTTGAGCAGACCACGCTCCATCGTACGAATCCGTAGCTGGTCTTCATAGCTGGACCCGTACAAGGGTGCGAGATCCAGATAGGAAGAGGTGTCGGAGATATTGGGGTCACGGCGGTTGGTGCGGAAGATGTCTGCATTGAGTGAGTTTTTGTTACCGTCCGACTATTAGGGGTCAGTGATACCATGGATGATAATTGATGCGTGGTAGAAGAGCATGGACGAGATTCCGGCCGGGTTTTCTTTGAAGGTGCTATCACTACGTGCCATGAGCACTGAGATGGGTGTCAGCCATTTCCTTGTCTATTATAGCATCCTCGGAGATACTAACAATCGAAGAGAAGACCCGGGTCGGGCTGCACGCCGTGTAAGGCCTTGATTCGGGGAACGGTTCTCGCATATGGGCTTCCTGCTCTGCCAAGATTGGGCTCGAGAGGGTTCTATCGAAAGCAACAAAAGATGTTAGTCCGGCTCTATGTCTCCCGCATGAAAAGAAAATCACAAGAGGATTTGGATCTCACGTTGTAGCTTCCATCAGGAGTTCGGTATTGATATTTGTTTCCAAAGTAAGTCATCGGGGGATGCTCCAAGCTCCGCCAGAGCTGGTCGATCAGCACGCCAGTCAACTTCTTTCGTGCCTTGGAGGTCCGCGGCAGCATCGTCACCAGGGCAATAATTTTTTCCATCTATCGAGAGTCATTTACTGTAAGTTCATTCTTGTTCATCTCCAATATTCTGGGAAGAGAGAACTCACGTGCATCTGACGGTCATCCATCGGCTTGCCCTTATTCTTCACCACCTCGATCAATGCGCGAAGGTCTTTTGCCTTTCCCTTCATGCCGATAGCCCGAAGGTCTTTCACGAGGCTAGTGGCAATGACGGTGGGATCCCCGTAGGGTTCACCCGCTTGATACTTCTCGTCATCTTCTTCTTCAGCCAACTCATCGGCGTGGAAGATCCTCTGGTACAGGCGAGACCAGAGTCCGATGCCAGTCCCTGCAATGCTACCGAGAACTGCCTTGGAGGCTCCTGGTAAGATTCGTGGACGTCTAAGCTTCCAATCCGGGTCATCCCAGAAAGATTGAAGCTTTCCCCAGACCAGTCGAAGAGGTCCGATTGGGTCAGCTCCGAAAATCTTCAGGTAGGCAAAGGAAGCCACGGCAAGGAGCAGGGTGATGAGAATGGTATTCATGATTGAAGTCTGCCCTGGCGAGATGATACAAACTCGGTCATCAACCCGGGCGAGAAAAGAAGTGCGCAATGAAGTGGCTTAAGTTCCAGATACGCTCGGATGGACTGAGGTCTATATACCAACCCACGAGAGCCACGACAAGCGACGGGATTAGCGTCAGCTGCAAACGCTCAACCCCATGCCTGAGCTGCACCTACTATAAGACCAGGAAAGATCGGAGCGAGGGGCCATGACGAACCTGTCATGTCGGAGCTGCAGGCTGCGGCACAGCTGAATGTGTGGAGCGGCGTGGCTGAAAGTGGTGGTACAGCGTCGAGCTGGACAGCGGGGTGCATGTCTTGGATGCAATTGCAGATTCGAGCGAATTGCAGAGTGAATCAATGGGCAGCAAGCGATATCCAAGCGCAAACAAACCCCGATCGACAATTCGTCCGACTCGCCGAGACAATCTCGCCCTCAGCCATCGTGGAGACAGACGGGGATCGACTATCTTGCAGCTCATAGTTCAGCTGGACGGGGAGTGATCCTCACTGCCCGAGCACCACCGTCCAATAGTCGAGACGCCATCTCTCAGCCATTGGCACCCCTGTAGGTGAATATGCACCATGGCAGGACTGATCACCCTCCGGCCATTCCGACATGCCGGATGATTGGCACAGCTGAACAAGCTGATCCAAGTGGTATCAACCCTCACCTCTTGATACGCGCCATGTACCAGTCTCCCAAAGGAAATGAGCGTGGCGTTAGACAGTGCGTACTGTATGCTTAATCTTTAAGGTAATCACGCACAAAGGAATTTCATTATCATTACAGAGTCATCCTGTGTCCACAGAGCGATGCACAAAGCTGTCAATGGAGGTCCACAGCCGAAACCCATTACTATGGTGGTATCGTCCATGGACGCCCACAGCCGTGCATATTCGTGTTTTAACTGTAATAGACAATATGTCGGTGCTCAGCACAAATTATACCTAGAAATTGCGTCAAATTTGCCGACGAGGTAGCAGAGAGCAAAGGCCGAAGATCGCGACGACGAACATCAGATGTTTCCAACGATATCAGCTCGCCAGACAACGAAGACTATAAATATGACCTATCAGCTGGGCTACCGAAGAGAGCACGCATCAGATAAAACCCATTTTATCCAAATTGAAACCAAGAAAATAAATCAGCCGTGCTCTCTCCAGCTCCACAGAACCTCAAATTCCCAGCTCTCAAATCCCTCCTGGATACGAGGCTGCGGTTTCGCATCTATCTCCCTTGCATTGCTAGTCCACGCGACCCACGCAAACAGAGCAACAGGGACAGCCTGTACATATGTATGCCAGTGAATGAGACAATTTCAGCTTCAGCAACACTGCTGAGAAACACTCCAAGCGAAGATAATCCGCCGTCGGGGCTACTACCATGATGATATGCGGTATATCGAATATTGTCGCGGGTCTCGGTGGGACTGCCTGCAGGATCAGATCGCCATGGAGAAGTCAGTGTGAACGGGATACCAGGAGCTGGATTCGTGATTTCGCGTGCGCAGGGAGGATGGGATGTCTCTTGCCGGGGTGGAGCGGATGGAACAATGGCTGGAACAGAGCGCCGAAGCGTCGACGATCTTCTCAGATCATCTACATTAGTGGAAGGACGGATTTCCTTGTAGAAAGCGCAAGCATATTATACTTTCCATCCACTGATTTACTTTCGTTGACTATGATGTCTGCTCGTGGAATTAACCGAGCTTGCGTGGCCATATTCTCTGGTGGACTAGGGTGTATGCATGTATGAACTTTACATCCATACCGAGGGGGCAGTAGAAAGGCTCGTGAGAGAGCCACAGTCAGCCAATATTCGGAATCACTCTACAAAATTATTGGAAATGATCAAGCCGATCTATAAATAAAATTTCACGACCCTCGCCAGCATGCTGCTTCGTTGCCTTTCCCATTCTATCCCCTCCGGTCGAGTCGCTCCCGAGAGATGCCACACGCAACAGTCGATCAGACTCCCAGCATGGAGGCAGCGCATTCTGGGCCTCGCAAACTGGTGCTCTGTCTCGATGGCACCGGCAACCAGTTTCAGGGCTTTGAGCGGGACTCGAACATCGTGAAGATCTACCAGATGTTGGAAAAGAACACCCCCGGACAGTTCCATTATTACCAGCGTAAGTACCCTACCTGCGCAGGGGAATCGTCGATACCGAAACAATCCGCAGTCCTACGACTGACAGACCTAATCCAGCGGGAATTGGGACCTACGTGGAAGGCCAATCGTCCAGCTCGGGGTTGTTTCGCCATACGCGACGCCTGAAATCGGCGATTCTCACGGCCGTGGATCAGGCGCTGGGGACGACGTTTGAAAGCCATGTTCTCGCGGCATACCGGTTCATCATGCGTTATTATGTGGCTGGCGATGATATTTACATCTTTGGCTTCTCCCGGGGCGCCTATACCGCACGGTTTCTGGCGGAGATGATCCACAAATTGGGACTGCTCTCCCAGGGCAATGAAGAGATGATCCGCTTCGCCTGGGATACCTTCAGCAACTACCAGCAGGCGCAGATGATCCCGGACGAGGACAAGACCGACAAGGATCGGGATCTGATCAAGTACATGGAGAAGTTCAAGACGACCTTCTGTCGCCCACATGTGGACATCCACTTCCTGGGGCTGTTCGACTGCGTCAACAGCGTCGGCCAGTTCGAGGTCGCCTTCCACCGCAAATCCCACCATTACTTGGTCAGCCCGGCAGCACGACACATCCGCCACGCCGTGTCGATTCACGAGCGGCGGTTGAAGTTCAAGCCGGCGCTTTTCCTGCTGGATCCGAAGGAAAGCGTCGACCTGAAAGAGGTCTGGTTTGCCGGGAATCACGCCGACGTCGGCGGGGGTTGGAGTCTGGCGCCAGGCCAGGTGCATCTCCTGTCGGACACGCCGCTGAACTGGATGCTGCAGGAGGTGCTCCACCTTGAGGGCTCATCCAGCCAGATTTCCTTCCACACGCTGAACGTCGAGGATGTGGTGGAGCGCGAGAACAAGTTCCCTGGAAAGGCAGAGCCCGGGACGACGGCGTATGATGTGCGCAAACGCACCAACCAGCCGCACGATATGCTGCAGTTCAACCGGGGCGTCGGCTTCATCATGGTTCTTTTCTGGTGGCTGTTCGGTACGACCCCTGTCCCCTCTCTCGCTTTGTTCTCTCGTATCGTGGGATGCCCGCGTCCCCACGGGCTCGCCTGTCGTTGCCTGTCTGCCTGCTGACGATTCGCCACCAGAAATCCTGCCCATCTTCACGCGTCTCGAGCTGGAAGAAGGCCGATGGGTCCCTCGTCGATGGCCGCCCAACCTGGGCGCGGAGCGCGACATCCCACTCGGCGCCGACATCCATTACAGCGTAGACGAGATGATCCGTGCGGGCATCCTGGATCCGCAGTCGATCCCGCCGCCAGGAGGGGGAAACTCTCACCTGCCCTCGACGGCGCGAATCGCCGGGGCGTGGAAGGGGATGCGACAGAACCTCTCATCGGAGCTGCAGAGCAAACCTGCAGCGGCGCCAAGCACCGAGGGGCTGAGCTAGTCGGGCATGGGCCACCAACAGAGGCTGGCTGAAGCGGTTCGCGCTGACGGCGTCCTCCTGAGTATGTACATACAGCGTGGACGGCTAAATGGCCGATCGGGTTCGAGCATCTGCACGGTCTGGGGTGATCAGTTGGATGATTGGGCGTATGCACAGGGAGAGGATAGTTCCGGCCAAATTCAATTCCAAATCAGACGCCTAGTGCCACCCTTTGCATGAATCTCACACTATCCCCGCAGGCGAGGTGGGTCGTCACCTGGGATGGGTTCACGGATGCTGGCAGGCTGGGTTGCCTACGCTGTCTGTGTTTCTCTCTGGATGAGTCTTTGGCAAATAGGATTTTGTATGGTGGGTGACGATAAGCGTCTGGATATGGCACGGAAGACCGAGTCGCTGCAATGCGTATGCGGACCATGCTTTGTTTTTCTGGGCGCCACAAAACCCCGAGCAGCTGTAATCACATATTGGGCTGCGACATTTAATATTAGCTTTTCGTTCAATGCAATACGACCAAAGAAGGAATGTGTCTTGTGGTGGGTGTCTGAACGTACATCAGTTGCTCCTAGACAGATGAAGTATACCGTTCATCGTGATGCTTAGCAGGATTGTAGGTAGACAACAGCGTCTTATATACACCAACGAATCTAGTTCGTCATAACATACCTGTACAAATGACAAAGGTAGGCTCGTCGGTTATCCCCCTGAATGAGCATCATAGAACAGCGACGCATGTTTAATATCAGAGTCAGCAAAATCGGCATCCAAAGATCGCACTTCAGATGACTGGATCCACCTGCGTCGCTGCGTTTCATCAGCCAGACTAGAGGAAATGCTCGCCAGTCTCTGCAAAATAAGATCGCTCCTGGTTCCAAGATGTGTTCGCACGATTCCAAACAGCTGCGTCGACTAGCAGGATGAAGTTATCGCCGAGGTACGTGACATGCACTTTCAGCCAGATCGACCGTCCTTTGCCGACCTGAAAACCATAACCTTCACAGAGTATATCGAGCAAGATCGGGGATCTGACTACTGCGTTGATTGCTACACCCTCGTGCGATGCGATGGCGCACACACGATGGTGGTCTTCACGGACGACTCCTGATGGAGCGCACTATCTGACAGAGAAATTACCTCGGGAGTTCCTCGTAGTCATCATAGATGATGTCGCTACCTAGGGTCTTCTCCGTAGGTGTCGTTCTCGCAATCTTTCCACGTGATGTTCCCCGTGCTAGAAACAGAGATACAGTACGTGGTTGTCTGCATTTCTCTCGCATTTTCAGAGCTTAACTAATCGATTCTGCAGATCCCACATGGTCTTGCTTGCGATATATAAATCAATGTCGGCCTGAGATGCCTCGTTTTCGACGAATTGGTGCCATCGAGATCGCCATACACCAGAGGATGGAAGAATACTATATCAGCATCTGTTGGCCTGTCTCTTTCGTTCGGACGAGATAGGAGGTAATCAGCTCCCCTAAAGGGTATTTGATGATGGCATACCATGCATCGCCTCCAATGTAGCCTACGTTTCTTCCAGGTTAGCGGACTTCGGCCTTGAGAGATCGTCCAACACAGACCAGTCATTCTGGTGATGAAGATATGAGCATACTCTGGAGCTCCGAAGCTCCGACATTGTTTGTTGTCAATCTATAATAATACGATCTATGTCTCAAGACGATAGGACTGATGCTTGTCGTTGGCTGTCAAGATGCTTAACTGGATCCGGAGACTCGGGACCGAGCAAACCGAAGGAGGTGGAGCTCTACAGGAATGCAAGCCTGCTTTCCAAGGTTGAATGTCGATGACAGAGTCTATCAAGGCAGGGTGGATTTCCTGATCCGTTCTCATACATCGAGATCATCCATTCTTCATGTCGGGGGCAAGGGGCTTATTTCGGATCAAACTGGTTACAAATACATGGACGCCTGCCTACCACTTAATACCTGACAGGGTCTTGATCTCTCGATTCATCAGACTAAATTCCCATGAACAATGAATTCGGAAAATGCATCTTCTAGCTCAGGCACTCTTCAGAAGTCGCGAGTTACTTTTACTGAAAAGCCCACCACAGATGATGAGACACCCAATGCTCCCTCCACAGAGCCAGAGCCAGAGCCAGAGCAAAGAACCACCAAAGAAGGCGGCTATGCATGGATCTACGTGCTCTATATCTTTCTAATCAATGCTCATACATGGGGCTTCAACGGTGTAAGATCCTTGCTTTTCCCTCCCCGACTGAACGTGCCTAACACGTCCAAATACAAAGTCCCTCGGCATCTTCCTCGCCTACTACCTTTCCAACGACATATTCCCTGGAACCAGTCCCCTCGAATATGCCTTCATCACCAGCCTCAGCATAGCTTCCGCCCTACTGATATCGCCTCTCGTGACAATCACAGCCCATAGGTTCTCCCTCCGCCTCGCCCTCAACACCGGGGTGGTATTGCAGACAGGCTCCTTCATCGCGACCTCCTTCGCAAGCAAATCCTGGCACCTCTTTCTCGGCCAAGGCGTCTGCTTCGGCTTTGGTATGGGCTTTCTTTTCATCGGATCCGCCGGCATCGCCTCCCAATGGTTCCAGCGGAAGCGAAGCCTAGCAAACGGTATCACGACCGCCGGCGCCGGAGCAGGCGGTTTGGTCTACTCGCTCGCAACAGGCGCCATGCTGCCCAAGCTTGGCTTCCACTGGACCATGCGAGTCCTCGGAATCATCTGCTTCGTCGTCAATCTACCCAGTGCGAATCTGCTCCGGGCCCGATACCGATCAGACCCTCCCACCTTCAGCAGTCTCCTCGGATTCACCTACCTTCGACGACCCGAATACGTCTTCCTCCTGCTGTGGGCGTTCTTCAGCGGCATGGCGTATATCGCCGTCATATTCAGTCTCTCTAGCTACGCCGTGGCAATCGGCTTCTCGCACAAAGAAGGTAGCATCGCCACGGCGCTTCTCAACCTGGGACAGGCGTTTGGTCGTCCTGCCGTCGGGTACCTCAGCGATCGCTACGGACGCAGCAAGGGCGCTTTCACGGCGACCTTCCTGGCCGGTCTGTTCTGTCTGGTGATCTGGATCTTTGCCGAGTCTCTCGCGGTGGTGTATTTCTTTTCCATTGTGGTGGGCTTCGTGGCAGGAACAGTGTGGGCCGTGGTGCCTCCATTGACAGCCGAGGCGGTTGGGCTATCTGGGCTTCCGGGTGGTTTGGGCCTGCTTTGGATGGTGGTTGTGCCGCCGGCGGCTGTGACTGAAGCTATTGCTCTGGAGCTGCGAGTCCCTGGGGAGAGTAGGCCGTATCTTCATGTGCAGCTGTTTATCGGGTTTTGCTATATTGCAGCGGCGTTGTTTCTGGTGCCGTTTCATGTGTTACTTTCTCGGAGAAGGCGAGCGGAAAAGGTTGGAAGGTGAGAAATCTTGAGACTGATTACGATTAGAATTATGACTATCTTTTTTCATGCATGCAAAAGCATACTATTGGGTGTATGTTTTCGACAGCCATATAAAAAGACCGAAAATCGCCCCATTCGACAGCGCGTGACTACTTCTCAGGGCTTTGTAGGCAAGTTTGAACGCTGAATGGATATTCAGGATGCGCTGCAGATCTCCCTGGCAGACGGCGACGGTATCCTTATCGTGCAGACTGGTAAGTGCAGCAACGTAAATGGCAAACGCCAGAGCAAAACGTGGTAACTCTGCAGATTTCGGGTCCAGAATGGTCGTGACCATAGCCGTCTGAGTGGTTGGGGTGTGCAGGATCGTCCGTACCGGATCGATCTATTCACAAAAGTTGCCCTCAGCTGCAGTACAACCTGCGAAGTCGGGAGTCCCTTGTAGACGTCTGAGGTACATCAGACATATTCGTCGCAGCATATGTCGAAATGCACAGTTCCTACTAAAGTGGAGGTCAGAAATAACGTAGGAATGTCATAAGTTGCCACCGATAGTAGATCTCGTAGAATCGAGTTGTTCACGTAGTGAGCTCGATGACCGTCGTCGACCAAACGATCCCAGAATTTGGCTTCAGAATTAAATATTTTTACTTCTTGAGACGATGCTTCCGTCACGTCAGACTCCGAGACTCCCGGTTGGTGTTGGCGTTGGTTTTGCTGAAGAGCCCGCGATAGCATGGTCTCCTCGCGAGGCCAATTCGCCATGTCAAGACCTCGAGGACCGATGACCGATGAGATGGTCCTCCGCACATATAGCGCTCATTATACTGTCCGCTAGGTTCCGTTCACCTAGAAAAGCCAAAGAAAAAGCCCAAATATCCAGTGGAAATCTTGGCCAACCTAAATGAACCCGTCGCTCCGGCGTCGAAAACCAGGGATTCATGGTGCATTAGATAACAGGGCACACATCTGGCTCCGTCGGAATGCAACTGTTAATTTACTGAAAAGGGGACAAGTATAGAACCTGGAGAAAATTCTGGGAGCTGCATACCGCGACTGGTTGGTATGCTTGCAACTCATCTGTGCTTTACGTCACGCGGTCGACGCCAGGGAGACCGATCCCGTGGAAATGACAGGAAATTCCGGTAAATATCATGTTAGGTAGTCACCAAAGCGAAGGGAGACTGATCTGTTCTCGTCAGATGACTCGCAAGAACTTTGCCATACGGGATTGAGATACATACTGGAATATCTCCATCGAAACAAGCTTCTCCGGCTGCACGCGCGAGGCAATACATGCCTAGAATATGCTCCGATGCAATCAGATCGGTGTGCAACGCGATCAGCTCGATCTCCGGCATAAAGAGGGCCATGTTTGCGCAGATGATTTTCTTCAATTCCCCTATGAATGCAGCTCCATGCATTGCCTTGGTGGGGTTTAAGTTTCAAGCTGTCGCGTATCCTGGGTCTTCGAATGACAGGAATGGCTGCCGACCATCGCCGAGGGCGATTAGTAAACGTGAAGATTCCTGATTGAAATGCCCCTGTCAACAGACATCCCTTGATTTTATGCATGGAATTCGGATGAAACGTCGTTTTGATGGCGAAACAAACCAGTCTCCTGGCCCGTATACCACGGGGACCTCGGGTAATATCGAGAGACTTAAGAAAACCTATCAATCAATGCCATGATATCGCTTGCTCTATGCTGGCGGCTCTTATAGATTTGGTTCTCGTGTAGAGCAGAATATGATGCTCCAGTAGACCCAGAGAAGTACCATATATACACCACGGACATCAGCCCTCATGCCCGGCAAGAGAAACCCCTTCATGATAGTTGGCTGGTTCTCCGACTACCCTTGAAGAGCTTTAGAAAGTTGAGCAACTAACGACTAAGGATAGGGGTCCAAAAATAAACAACAATTGGTCGGCAGTGTACGTGAAGACACTCAGTCTTCTGCCATATATTAACAGAGGCCTTGAAAAGGAAATCACTCCCAAGGTTTAAACTTGCCAGATCTTCCAGAAAAATCCTCATCTAAATATTATAACTTACTACGGTTGCAATTGAAATTATAGCTAAGTCTCTAGCCAATGCATCAAGTAATATACGTCTACATTACTTTACCTTAACAAGACTGTTTTCCTCTGAGTGGGCGCAAGTGAATGGAAGTATTCAGAGTGACCTCTAGGGGCTTTTAGCAGCTATTCACTATCTCTACTCCCTCAAACTTGTCCATAATGACATTCACTCCGCAAATATTACGCCTGATAAGGAGGGGACCCTTCTTTTTGTAGACTTTGGCAGCTGCTGCTGTCCTGTAATTGCGTCATGAATCATTCATACTGGCCTCACTTAGGCATCACCTTCACGTTCCACCCAGAAGGGGAGAACGGGTATAAAAAACTCCCACATCCCTTCCTGGCCCTTGTGGTTGCTTCATCTCTGTCACCTTCGTCAACCATTACTCTTTCTCGCCAGAGGTTGTCACCCCTGCGTTTTGATTCCTGCATTTGCAGGTCTGGTTTCCATTCCCACCACCCTCCTTTCCTTGCTCTTCTCAAAATGTCTAGACCATCTTCTCGCCCAGCCTCCATGGGCTCCGACTTGGAATTAGCCTATGCCTCACCCAATGTGGTCCGCCTTCAGGGAGGTCATCTAGAGGCCGGCAAGGAAGGCCCTGACGGCAGGAAACGTCGGTGTCGGGGTTCCAGTGACGACGAAGGCAAGCTCACTCACGATGGCTTCACGAACGGAGATTTGAGAGTCGGCGGGCCATATCTTTGCTCACTGCCTGCCCGAAGCATCCAGATCGGCAGGGACCATCATTTACATGCAACACTCAGTGGCACGGATAGCGAAGTCGTCAGGTACGGGACACCCGTGCGTGCATCATGCTTGCGTTTACTCATTTTTCGTGCATTGCAGCCATATTACTCGGATTCTTGAATCGAGTCCAATTTCGTTTGAACACTTCGACTTCGTTGCCAGGCAATCTCGCTGGGTTCCAGGGGCACCCGCGACCATAACGGCATTCATCATTGCCCGCCGAGAAGCCATCGACGACGCTTGGCTAGACATCGCCCGCAAGATTCGAAAGTATCTCATCAGCCAAAGGTTGCAGGAGGTGTGCGTGGAAATCGCAGACGGACGTGCTTTCAAGGACGCCCGGGTTTTCCCAGTCCTCAGGGAGGATGCGATCTGCTCCAACTGGGCGATGGTGCGGACAGAGATTCTCCGCAGCATTGATTTGAAGGACGTCTTCTTCGTTGGATGTTACCGACTTGGCCAGAGTGAGGACGCCAAAGAAAGCCCACCAACCATCGTGATCCTAGTGAACGTGCTCAGCACCCGTGACTGGAAGGGTACGCGCGAGACCATTGTTGGGATCCTCGATCGACATGACCTGTCCATGGTAGCGGTGGACATATCCAAGGATAGAATCGTCCGGACCGGCCACTTCGTCGGCGACTTGGACTTTGCTGCATGCAAAGGCCCCGTGAAACCAGGATATAGTATCGGGATTCAAGCGGATCATTTGGCTGCCGCAACCTTTGGGGGCTACATCGATCTCCGTAACCCACGCACAGGCAAGTGGATGAAGTTCGGTCTTACATGCTTTCATTGCACCGTTCCAGAAGAGAAAAGGACGCCGTCCACCCAGTCTGAAAGTGAGCGAAACTCCGTTGTTTCTGCGACGAGGCTATGTACTAAGTTGGATATTCTAGTGTACAACAAGTGGCGCCACAATGGTGTCCCAGTGAATCATGACCTCGCCAAACACCACCTACGCATGCACAGCCCAAGCTTCAGGGACATGGAGCAAAAGCTCCAAATACTCGACACAGAGCTTACAAGTGAGCAGTCCTCTGCGAGTTACAAGAAAGCCTTGGACATGGAAAAAGAGGGCCTGTTATGCATGATGCCCAAGGGAGAGCGGAACAACTTTCTGCTCGCAAAATCTAAAATCGCCGATATGAAAACCTTTTCCAAGGAGATTCGTGTCTTTCGGAACAAAAACCGTCACCAATTCGGCCATGTCATTGCTGCTTCCGGGTTCAAGTGCTGTAAGGTGCCATCAACCAGCAAGTCCAATGGTTTGATAAACATGGACTGGGCTCTAATTCAAGTGGAGAAGAGTCGCGAGGGCCCCAACAAGGTTAGTTCTGAATCATCTAGTGTCCGTTGACAGATGCTAAGAGACGTGCCTATAGTTTGAAAATGGGTGCTTCCCCATAATGGCATCTTCCGAGGACCTGGCTGATCTGTCAGACAAATTGCTTCACATAGAGGGTCGCAGCTCTGGGCTCAGTAGGGGTGTCTACAGCGAACTAGGCTCGGCCCGGATCCATGAGCAGATGGTTGACGGCGTTCTAACCCGCGTGGAGACTATTGAGCACACGGCTAGTGGCTACAAGGGTGGCCCTTTCACGCGGAAAGGCGATTCGGGATCATTAATCTACATATCGGGGGGTAGAGTGGTTGGCATGGTCTTCGCTAGTATGGAAGAAAAAGGCATCACATTCTTCACCCGCATGGATGATCTTCTCGGGGATATCAAGCATACCATGGGGGTTACCGGCATCCAGTTTTCGGACGACTGATGGCTTTCATTCTTTGGCTTCTTTTTCTTTCCACTGCGGTTTGGGTTTCCGGGGCGTGGGAGTTCAAGAGTCTACTTGTGTCTGCCTCGGGGTAGGTTTTCCCCTGTGATATCAGCTTTTTCTCCACTGTCATACAAATGTAGAGGCATTTTCACTTGATGAATCTTCAAAGCGGCTGCTATATGATCCAAAGATCCATGCTACCTGATACATACGACCACAGGGTGTG
>RHLO01000945.1:0-18083 GCA_003719415.1 Aspergillus olivimuriae
GGGACGGGCGAAGAGGTCGGATTTGGATGAGGAGTTGGGTTTGGAGGGGCGGGGACGGGCGCTGTGGTGTGGTTGTTGTTGTTGGGTTTGGGCTTCTTTTGCGAGGAGGGAGGTGAGGGTGTTGGTGAAGGCGAGGGTCGAGGAGGAGGGTTGTGAGGGTGCTGTTGTGGTGGATTTGGTGGGGTTCTTTTTGGAACGGGGGTCGCCGTAGAGGGAGGGTTGGGTTGGCATTGTTTCTTTTTTCTTCTTTCTTTCTTTCGCTCTTTTTTGAGTTGGTCTTGAGTGCTGTGGTGGTGGTGGTGATGGTGGAGAGATTGGGTTGGAGAAGATTCCAGGCGATAAGAGCGATAAGTGGCACGTGATGTGTGCCTGAGGTGGCAGGACATTATGTCCTGGAAGCATTGCATTGCAGGGTTTCCTTAAGCTTCTTTCGGGAATTGGTGATAAGTGGCGGTTTTGAATGTTTGAGAGTTTGACATACTTTCACCTTTGTTCTTATGCAGATACATAAGATTGTGTCTACATATTATGTTGGAGTAGACCTAGCTACTAGTCTCTTCAACGCAGTGCAAGTAGCAAGCGAAGTATGAGATGAAGTTGATCTGTTAAACGGTACTCCGCAGATGACCATGTCACTAGCTCACTCCAAGAAAGAATGAATGGGAGCAGAAACATAGAGCTCCTCATGAAAGAGTGTGCCCAAAACGTAGAGCTCATGAAAGAGTGTTTCAAAACGCAACATCCAGGAACAAAGTGAACGAACCTGTGATGGCCATTTCACTCAAAGCTGTCACAAAAGGCAATTCCACGCAGAAACAGCTTCAATTACCTTACCTTATTTTACAGACGACACCTTCCAGAATTGTCTTCCGGCTTCTCTCACTCTTGTATACTCTGTTTTTATACTCTGTCTGCCCAATGAGTCAGTGAAATCCCCCACGCTGACTAAGATCTTCTGCCCCGCGATCAACTCACCTCTCGCTCTCCCCTCTCTCAATTACTCTCTTCCTTCAATTGACGTCTCCTTCTCCAGTCGATTGCTCCCACACTCTCTCCCTCATTCCAATTCAACCCTCCCAATCGCAATGGCTGCCCCTATCTACCTCGGTGTCATCGGTCAGTTCCTACCCTCACCCCTCCCCGTCCACCCTCAGGAACCGACCCACCTACCTTTTAACAAGAATCACCACATCTCCAAACACCTTTCAACAAGAATAAACCACCCATGCACCCACTAAACAAGATACAGGCGTCGGCGGCGTCGGAACCTCCTTCCTCTCCCAACTCGCCCGTCTCCCCAACGCCCCGCAACTCATCCTCCTCGCCCGGTCGACCCAAACCCTCCTCTCGCCGACCCCATCCTACACGCCCGCCATCCCCGCCGCCGAATGGTCCACCGCCGTCGCGACCCCCTCCCTCACCAAGAAGGGCGCCCTCTCCGCCGACGAAATCGCCACCTACCTCTCCAACGCCCCCGGCCGCGCCATCCTCGTCGACAACACCAGCGACCCCGCCCTCGCCGCCTCCTACCCCGTCTTCCTCCGCAAGGGCGTCTCCATCGTCACCCCCAACAAGAAGGGTTTCTCCTCCGACCTGGCCCTCTGGAAGGACATCTTCGCCTCCGCCACCCAGGGTAACGCCCTCGTCTACCACGAGAGCACCGTCGGCGCCGGCCTCCCCGTCATCTCCACGCTGCGCGATCTCGTCAACACCGGCGACGAGGTCACCCGCATCGAGGGTGTCTTCTCGGGGACGCTTTCGTTCCTGTTCAACACGTTCGCCCCGGCGAGTGGCGGCACCGGCGAGGCGAAGAAGTGGAGTGAGGTCGTCGCCCAGGCCAAGGAGCTGGGCTACACCGAGCCGGATCCCCGCGATGATCTCAACGGCATGGATGTCGCGCGGAAGCTGACCATTCTGGCGCGGATTGCCGGCCTGGAAGTCCAGGCGCCGGACGCGTTCCCGATTGAGTCGCTGATTCCGGCGGAGTTGGCTGGGTTGCCGTCGTCCGCGGACGGGATCGCCCAGTTCATGAGCCGGTTGCCGGAGTTTGATGGCCAGATGGCGGAGATTAAGGACGGCGCGGAGAAGCAGGGCAAGGTGGTGCGCTATGTGGGTAGCATTGATGTTGGGAAGAAGGAGGTGCGGGTCGGTCTGCAGCAGTTCGATAAGGATAGCGCCATTGCGGGGCTCAAGGGCAGTGATAACATCATTAGCTTCTATACCCGTCGGTATGGCGCGAATCCGCTCATTGTGCAGGGTGCTGGTGCCGGTGGGGATGTCACTGCTATGGGGGTGTCTGCCGATCTGCTCAAGGTTGTCGAGAGACTGCGGTAGATGATGGACCGGCCGGAACATATGCCCATGTGAATAGAGTTGGAGTATAGTAGGTTAAAAAAAACAACAAAAGTTGATTGTGTAAAGGAGAACTACGCTATGAACGCATAAAGTGCTTGACGGCGTCGCCCCAGATGGACCCGCGCTTGTACCAGTGCATCTGAGGCACATTGCCCTCCTTCAGTCCGTCAATTGCGGCCGCAAGCTCCCCACCCAGGCCTTCATCCTTGATGGTTCGGATAGGGTACGTGTATGTGTGGAAGCCGAAGACGAGGGCCCGGGTATGCGGCAGCCGATGCAGCGTCTGTCGTTCACATCGCAGGACGGTCTACATCATCGTTAACCATCTGCTCGGGGCCGAAACGTCGGTAGTCGACACTCACCGAATCAATGTCCAGCTCCCCCTCCCGGATGGGCTTCTCCCCCTCCTCGCCGTGGACACCCCCAAACGCCGCAAATAGATTGGTGTTGGTGGTGATACTCCAGTTCACACGTTGCACGAACTTGCCTACCTCGACGCGCGCAAAGAACCGGTCCATGCTGCGCTCCAGCTTCGCCGCATACCCCGGTACCGGGTCATGGATGGACGAGAGTCGCAGGCCCAGCTTTTTGCGCGTGTCGAACCCAGACGGGAAGCAGGTGGTGTAGGCTTGGAGAATGTACTTTGGGAGGCCGTCATCTGTCTGTTCCTCCGAAGAGGGCAGCAGGATGAGCAGGTCCTCGTCGACGAGGGTGGCTAGACGTTCGAGCTCAGCACGGCCCTTGATGGCTTTCTCTCCCGGTGATGGCTCTGGTGGATGTAATGGCACTGTTTGCCCCGTGATGACTAGGTTCTCGAGAACGTCCTGACCGTCCTGGTTTTGCGTGAGACGGAACATGGTGGGATACCGGGTGGGCAGGTATGTGCCCACGATGAAGGTGTATAGCTCACGGATGGCGGCGTAGATCCTTGCGTCGTCTACGGGATTGACACCGACGACGACGTCTGGGTAGGCTTTGAGCAACGAGGCGCGCAAGGCAATTCGTTCCTTGTACGTCTTATCCATAGGGATCAGAGTGGACACATCCAGATTGGACAGGGCTGATGTACGCGCATTAGTATTTCGTTCACGCTCAAGACGCTGTTAGACACACCCATGGTCAAATGGTACTTCGGCTTGAATGGCCGAAAGACCAACGGCTCTGTAGATTCCCAGTTGAAGTCCTTGAGGGGCTCAATGGGAGGATACCCGATACCGTCTTGGAAGGACTGCCCCTTCGGACTGACATCGTCGTAGTGATCCAGTGATGCTTGCTGTGAGCACAATCAGCCGGTGGAGCCAATTAATCCAATTCGCGAGAGCGACATACTCGGTTCCAGAACCCAAAGGCCCATATAAGAACTACCATGAAAACAACCCAAAGAGGATGACTTTCAAAGTAAAAAGCCAGCGAATTCAGCGTAGATAGTACCGCCTCCATGATAACTCTCAGCTGAATCGTTGCAGCAACTGAAGAGGGGAAAGAAGAAAGAGCGAGATGGTCGGGCATATCAAGTCGGGGGAGCGAACCGAACTCTCCATCAAATAGATATCCTTGGAGGGCGCGATTGGTCGGCAACCCCGCTCCACGCCGATTGACCCAAGGGCCGAGTGGAGTTGACTCATCTTCGGTGCTTGGACAGATGATAGAAAGAGTTGAAGATGATGTTGCCGTCGGTGGTGGATGCAGGAGGAACAGACACGCGAAACAAGCGTACATACAGGGGGTATCAGGGTATCTGACAACGGGATCTCGATCGCGACAAGACAGGCGATATCGTCATCTCACCTGCGACCGAGCGAAAGAAACAGATAAACAACCAATTTGACACGATGATAGGAAAAAGTCGCACGCTTCATATCGTCGCTTCCCACCAGCGGAAATTGGATAGCGTGAAGACCGCGGAGCCGAGCGACGTAGGCTCACTCCGCTTCACCACCACCTGCCGGATTCCTTCGCCTGACACCCCCATCGTCTGTTTTTGTCGCGGCCGCAACGACCTCCTCGTACCCGACTAACCCAAACACTCGTCGCTGTCCGTCCGGTCGCTCATTCAGCAGCGGGGCGCGTGGTCGCTGTAGTCCTCTCGCGCGACCACCGACGACGGGGATCTCGTATACCAGATTTCGCCAGAGGTACAGGACGAGGTCGAAGAGCACAAGCGCGGCCCAGGGGCAGATTGTGATGAGACCGAGGAAGATCTAGTCGTGGTGCATATATAGGTTAGCATCACTGTCGCTTCTATCCTTCAAACCCAACTATGTGTATCGAGAAGGGACGGGGAGAAGGGGGCATGGGGAGGGGCGGCGTACAAAGACTCGGGCGGCCCAGCTCTCAACATAGATCAAGTTGGCGGGGAGGATGGAGTACCACGGCATCCTGTCTCGCTTTTCAATGCCGTTGAACAGAGATATTGACGGTGCTCCGTAGTCGGGTGTGGTTGTCCGGTCTCACGATGGTATGGTGTCGCAGAAGACCGGTCAGATCATCGACAGCGCGTGTCGGAGATGTCAGTGCACCTAGGCAGCAGGCGGTTGAACCGCACCCAACCGAAGATGGTCCCTGGTTGTCGAAAATACGAACATGCGATCAGATGCCCTGCTCGGCACAGCGGTGTTGGCCAACACGCGGAAGGATCACGTTCCGCGGCGCGAGGCCGGAGTGGAGGTGTAGTGTGTTCTGGACGGGGTTGACGGCAGTCCGGGGAATCGGCTGGCCTCGGGGCATACGGCTGGAGAAAGGAACGGTCGAAACGTCGAAAAGGCGGGTTCGTCAATCGTGGGAGGGCAGGAGAAGCACGAGCGAACGCAACCCCTGAAGTGGAACAGACGAGAAGCGAAAGGAGGATCGTCAACCACGAGTTGCGATCCGCTTAATCGGGTAATGTGTAAGCATACCCGATCTACGCCATACACCTCGATGCTGATGCATCATGAACCTTGCAGATGTCTAAAAATGACCTTTTCAATGGTCGCAAATTTCTATATGCTGTAGATCCCTATATGCAACCCGTCCGAATCCATACAGCCAAGTTATATACGTTACCCCGTCAGTCGTTTTCCAGAAAAAGTAGTATAACACAAGATACTCCCAACGCTCTATAAACAAGAAGACAAAACTAGGTACCCAGCCCACTATCGGGCCATGCGATAGTGCTCATACGAAGTGAAGGCGGGATCGTCCTGGTCTACAGGCCCATACCCCCCGGTCCGCCAGCGGTCTGATGGGATTGTCGCCGTGTCGGTGACGGCCGGCCCTTGAGCTTGGCTTAACAGTCGCGTCTCACTCTCGTTATCCTGCTGGTAGAAGCCCCGTCCGCTGCCCGCCTGGGACAACGGCGCGCGGAACGCAGGGTGGACGCTTTCGTCGTAGCCGTCGTACGGGCTGACCGATGGCATCGCAGGGAGGGACGGAGTCGGCGACGACGCCCGCGACGAGCTGGGTGACCACTCGCCGAGCGCACTCCGAGGGGTATGTGACCGTTCGGTGATCAGGTCCTCTGGCCGGCCGTAGATGCCCCCGCCAAACTCGTCGCGGAAGTCCGGACGGTCCTTGTAGTACGAGAAATCGAGCTGGTTCTCCGGGACGACCTCGAAGGGTGCCGCAGCCGGCGTGTCCATCATCGTCTTGCCGGGGCGAGAGGTGGACATCGGATCCATCGCGATGTCGGAGAATTCACCCTCGACCTCAGACGCCCCGAGACGGCCACGGTAGATGCGTTTCAGGGCTTCGGCGGCCTTCGCGTGCACCATGGGAGTAATCAACGGTTTGTAGAGGGCAGGATGGCCGAACTTGGAGTTGAGGCGGTCCGACGCTTTCTTGCCGGATTTGCCTGGCAGCGCCAGCGCTTCGGCATCGGTCAGGTTTGCTCGGTTGTAGTATTTAATGTCCAGGTCGAACTTGCGCATGCAGAAGATCTTGAATGCCAGCATCAGGAAGGGCAGCGGGATCACGCAGAACACCATGGTCCAGGTACCTTTGACCTTGGCAACGAGAGCGATGATCACGTTGGCCAAGACGGTGGCGAAGACCATCCGGTTGAAGAGAACGCGCCAGAACTGCCCGCCCGACTCATTTTTGGTGACAAAGACATACAGCAGCATGTATTTCTTCATCATCGCGTCTAGTCCGAAATAGAGTGCGGTGACAGGAAGAACAATGGGCTGCAGCGTGGCGAAACAGAGGGCGACCGTTGCGTAGAAGAGGAAGTAGTTGTAGTAACTGGCGTAGTCGAAGCGCGGCGGTGCGGTCCATTCGATGGCTTGTCGGGGAGTCGGGGAGAGGAAGGTTTTGGCAAACCACACCCACATGACATTGACCAGTTGAACCAAGTCAATGGCGGCTCCGAGATTTCGCTGCAGCAAGTAGGTCACCCAGAAGGGTGATACCTGGCAGAGAGCACTCATGGCTTTAGCGTACAAGTCCCCGTCCTTGATCGCTTGCCAGGCGTTCTCGTCCCGATCGGCCTCGATAACAGCCGCGACGAAGGTCCATGCCGCGGAAAAGAGGGAGAAGACCACCAGGTTATTGAAGACGAAGAACGAATACAGGTGGTGGAGCACATGCCGTTCCCGAGAGGTTTTGGTCATGTCGCCAGCGCGGATCGCCAGGCGACGGAAAGTGATCGGGAGGAGCAAGTAGACGAGCGACGTAATGGCCGGCGACAAGATACCTTGAACGGCCGCCCAGACTTGGGGGTTGCCATTGAGTGACGTCTGGAAAGCGGGCCAGACCAAGCCCAGATTGGAGAGGTTGGATAGGAAAATGGCGATCAGCGCGTTAGGGGCGATCCAGATCACGGTGAGGATCGCCACCCAGAACTGATTGACCATCCGCTTCCACCGCCGCGCCTGTTTCGACAACGGCAAATTTTCCCAGATGAGATCGCTAGGCCGCGGCGCCAGACGAATCGTCGTTCCTTGAGGGTGTTTATTGCGCGCCGTGTAAGCCACCGCATGGGCATGTTCGATCATCTCCCAGCTGACAAACCCAAAGGGCATGGCATTGCGCTTGTCGATGGAGTCGCGCACATGGCGGATTTCCTCCTCAAGTCGTTCAATTCGTTCGGTCAAGTAGTCAATGGCATCGACCTTTTCACTTCCTTGTCGTTGTTTTCGCGAGGGGTGCATGGTCGGTCGGTTTGCAGGCAAACGATCGGGATTTTTGAGATACTTGGCCAGCACTGACTCCAGCTGACGAACCGAATCCTCATGCTTCTTAATCAAAATCGGGAGGTCTTTCACATTGCGGCCGACGGAGGCTCGGGGGATAGCGGCGGTGGGATTGACTTCCTCTGTGAGACGCATGACCCCCTCGTCCGAACGTGCAGTCGGGGGGATGTCGGTGATCTAGCCCCGTGGTGCGGTTAGCATTCCCAGGATGTCTCAAATGGCCGAATGGGACATACCATCAACGTTCTGGCGTGAAGACTGCGCTGGTAGTCGGAACTCTGGAAGTACTTTCTCCGGAGCCCCAGCACCGCCTTATAGTTCCTCCACAGGAAGAACGCCACGATAATGTCGAACGCCCACGCGCAGACGACCTGACCCCAGATGGCGTTGGTCGTGGCGTAGAGGGGCGTCATGGTCGCAAAGGCTGATAACGATGGGACGGAGCCGCCATTGCTCATGGTAATATTCACTGGGATCATGACTCCACAGCCGATGAGACTGAGGAAGATGAAGATGTTCCGACACATCTTGGTGAAGCGCACGAAAATGGCGGCATCGAGACCCACGCAGTCGATGAGTTCGTCTTCCTTGGTTCGGAGAACGGGTTGGAGCCAGGCGAAGAAGCCTTTTCCCACGGGTGGAGGGGTATGTTTCCGATCTGCATGTTTGACCTTGGGCGCGTAGACGACCGTGTGTCGCGGGCGAAACAGCGAGAACAGCAAGGCGAGAATGATGGCTAAACCGGCGGAGGTTCCGAGGGAGGCCCAGACGGCATTGGTTTGGAACTGTCGCGGTGTCAATCAGGTGGTCCGATCCGGCCTGGGGGCTGATTGGGACCTACCGCCGATTTGAAGGGATCCTGAATGAGTTTGAGGAACTGTTCGGTGGGATCATCGTCGCGCCGCTGCAGAGGGCTAGGATCCATGGTGGACGGCAGGCGGAGGCCACATGGAGGGGATGGAGGAGGGAGGGAAAACAGGGACGTAAAAGCCAGATCCAAACGAGACGGCTGAAATAAAAGGCGCGGGAAACGAGGGAAGAGGCGATAAAAAAGATCGGGGCAAAGCTAAGACCGAAATGGCGGCGAGATGAAGCTCGAGCCCGGCGGATTGACCGACCAGAGCAACGCAGACATCCGAGCGAGGCGAGTGGGGAGGACTGGCGGGTCTGGACCAGAGACATCTCCAGACGTTAAACTCGGCGGCGACAACGAAGCCCCGTCGAAGGATTCGCATGCTGGGCGGCCATCCTCGTTGGGTGCTGGGTCACGCACCATCCCGAGGGACAAGGAGTCGATCCGAGGGGAGACCACGGTGCTTTGTCCTAGTCCCCAGGGGGGGGAAGCTGTCCACTTTGGTCAGGGCTGATGAGTCCACAGTATGATCAATGACTATCCCATCATTATCACCAGAACAATCACAATCATGGGGGTGAATAAGGTAATCGTCATGGAGGAGGGCGTTCAGCAGACCCGCAAACAAGAAACACGACGCGGATTTAAAGTGTTCTGAATGGCCCAAAACTGAAAAATCACCACAACCTGACCCCACTAGGTCGGCCACGATTGGCTGCCCAGCCGGTTGCTATTCTGGTACGCCAATCAACGACTGCGGATGGGGTCAAGTCTGGAACATACTAGTGCGTTTCTGAGACACGCGTGGGCCCGCCGGTACCTAAGGAACAGGCAGGTTGGCAGTGGATGGCCATGTACCTCGTCCCTGGTTGCATGCTGGAAGACCAGGTGGCAAGAGTCCAAGCGCACGATGCCTCCGAAGTACAGATACAGACCAGGAAAAGAAGGGTACGTCCACGAGGAGCGCTGTCATGGACAGCATTCCCCGGCGTCAACATGCCAGGGGGCATGCGACCAGCGGCATCAGGGTCCCAACCCAGTCCTCCACTATTGTCAATAGTGAGACCCCCCGGAATCTTAACCGAACTGCAGCCACTACGGTTGGACCACTCCAGTGAGTGTTGCATCGAAGAACCGGCACTTAAAATAGCCATCCCTATCCCCTTCCCCAGAACGCCCTCAGCGATCATCTTCCAGTGTTCGCGAAAAAAAATGGGCGGAGACTCCTGGAGAGTGTCCCCAGGAGAGACAACGTCATTGTGGGAAAGGCTGGGCGGTGGACGAAGAATTGGTCTGGGTACTGAGTCGTCAGGCACTGCGCGTTCCTGAACCTACGCAGGTGAGATCGATACAGATCATGCGATTGGCACATCTAAGTCCGACAAGTAGGTAGGCTCATCAGTGTCCATTCTCGATACCCCCACGGAGTAATGAGTGAGAGCACGCGAGGCGAGAGATACAAATGCTGCTCTACCACCCCCCATAGCTGTAATATCAATTTGCCGGGAGCATGCATAGCTATGTACGACATGACGCAGCAAGGAACTCTCGTCACATTCAATAAATCCTCGTGATCATGGGGCATTATTGAACCTGGTGCAGATAGGCGGTGTGGTCACAGCCGTTCCATGATGGTCTGCCGGTATGTTGATGACCAGGCCGTCCACCTTGTACTGAAGGTTCATCATGGAAATCACCTTTGATAGACTTGTTCATTATTATATCGTCTTCAGACTACATACACATCCTCGACCAATCGACAACGCCAACGTTCCTCCCAACATCCAAGACGGTATCCGACCAGACTCAGAACAAGGCTTTGGATCTCCCCTTTTTTCTTCGTTGCTTCAATAGTGATTGATCAATTTTATGTACTGGTATCAGGTTTCGTCATATCCGCGGCGAAAGGCAAAAAATATCAGACGAGAAAGACCTTTACAGCTGGCCAGCAGTGTTGAAGTCCTCCAGGGCCTCCTGGACACGCTTGCTCATGGACTTCTCACCCTCACGCACCCACACGCGGGGATCGAAGAACTTCTTGTTGGGCTTGTCAGCACCGTCAGGGTTGCCGACCGCAGTCATGAGGTAATCCTTCTTGCCGAGCATGTAGTCACGGATGCCGGCCATGTAGGCGTACTGCATGTCAGTGTCGACGTTGACCTTGACGACACCGTAGCTGATGGCCTCCTTGTACTCGGCCTTGGAGGAACCAGAGCCACCGTGGAAGACGAAGAAGACGGGCTTGTCATCCTTGGACTTGATCTGCTCCTTGACGTAGGCCTGGTGCTTGGAGAGCAGCTCGGGGTGGAGGCGGACGTTGCCGGGCTTGTACACTCCGTGCACGTTACCGAAACCAGCGGCAATGGAGAAGTAGGGGCTGACGGCGGAGAGGGCGTTGTGGATGGCCAGGATGTCCTCAGGCTGGGTGTAGAGGGAGTTGTTGTCAACATCCTCATTGTTGACACCGTCCTCCTCACCACCGGTGATACCGATTTCCTGGGGAAATAATGAGCACGGGCACATTGTATGATGGCGTCATGAAACAGGGGGAGAAAAACTTACCATCTCGAGCCACTGCTTCATAGGAGCAGCACGCTTGAGGTAAGCGGCAGTGGTCTGGATGTTGTAGTCGACGGGCTCCTCAGACAGATCAATCATGTGGGAGGAGTACAGGGGCTCGCCGTGGAGCTTGAAGTAGCGCTCATCCTCATCGAGGAGGCCATCGAGCCAGGGAAGGAGCTTCTTGGCACAGTGGTCGGTGTGGAGGATGACAGGGATGCCGTAGGCGGGGGCAATGCTGCGGATGTAGTGAGCACCGGCGATACCACCGGCGATGGAAGCATTCTGGCCTTCATTGCTGACACCCTAGATACAAAATTAGACGACGGCTCTTCCGAGAGAAAAGGTTTCATGAGGTTTGTAACGCACCTTGCCAGCGAAGTAGGCAGCACCACCCTGAGAGAGCTGCAGGATGACGGGGCACTTCTGGTCGCGAGCGGCTTCCAGAGCGGCAACGACAGTGGAAGAGGAGGTCACGTTCTGTACGAGGTTACAGTCAGTTCATCTGTGCTCCTCGTGACTGGGATATGACGGTGTAGGACTCACAATGGCCGGGATGGCAAACTGGTGCTCCTTGGCGTACTGGAAGAGACGGAGGACGTCATCACCGACGATGACACCAGCCTTGCGGTCGAGCTGCTCGAGAACACCCATTGTGATGATGAAAGTGGAATTGGATAGCTAGAAAGTCGAAGGGACGGATTAGTGGGGGGAAGGAGAATGGAGAAAATTGAATTGTGGTAGAGGGGAAGAAGAAGAGTTCTGGGTAGGAGGGAGACGAAGGAGAGTTAAATTCTGCAGGCCAATCGACCCAACGTTTACCGGGCGACGAATACGGCGCTGGGTATTTAAGAGAAGGAGGGGCAGGGCCGCTTGTGGAGGGGCAACAGCACTCGAAAGAACTCACCGGGTGGTGGGGTCGGATGCGATCAGTATGATTTCAGTGCCCAAAGTTGGAGCTGGATAATGGTGGTACAGGGAAGAGTCGAGAAGGAGAAACCGGAAGCGCTCAGAATCGGGGCGACGGCGAGAAGAAGTAGGAATTGCTGGACCTCCTGCCAGCTCCGGTCGACGCACCCGAGGTGCGAGAGGTGGTGACGCCGACGCTGCAGGCAGCTCGACGATAGTGGGGTATGGACGGCCTCAGGCCGTGAAAAGTCCCGGAAATCCCCGCGCCCATCACATGACATCATCACTGCCGTCACCGCGTCCGCCCGTCTCTCTTTGCCTGTGCGCGCTGGGAACACTCAGTCCACCGTTGATCACATCCACAGCCATCAGCGACCGCCAGCACCAACATACATCATCTGCCCCATTCTTTTCAACCGGATTCCCCGGCCAGCTCACCAGAATTCAGGGTCCGGTTGACCGTCATGGAACTGACCATCTCAATAATGGTGACTGCCGCGTGCTCGGCTTCGGCTGATCCCCCTCCCACCCCTCTTGCACTGCTAAAATATTGATCCCCTCTTTTCCGTATTTCTTTCGTGCCTCCATTCCAACATCGGACAAATCAGCGGACAACTCATCTCCGTTCCCCGTCATTTTTCGTTCCAAACACTTCCGTCCCTTTCGGTGCACGGCCTAGATTATCTTCCCCAGCTCACCTGATGTGAAAAAAACATCCCCTACTGCGACATATCGGTGGGGAATCTGCTGAAAACCTGATCGCCCGGACTCGATCTATCCCGAGGATCGTGGCAGACCGCTGGAATGGCAAGTCCACGAATCGTTGGCCCCGTTTCTGGGGAAGTGTCAACGTCTGCATGTCATGCCTCAGGTGTCGATCATACCCAACCACTATTGAGCCTCATGCTGACCAAATCTGGGAATCTTGGCCTAGTAGCTGAAGAACCCCCCCGAGAAGTTCATACAATTGTAGACACGGGGCCGACGTAGCGTCCGAGTACCATGAGGAAGGTTCCATGGACTATTTAATCAGCCCCCCTTTACACCTGGGGTCCCGCATTTACCCCTGCTGCTGTCGAGATACATAAATAGGTGCATCGCTACTTTTGATTTACTGGGAGAAAAGAGCGCTTGCTTTTCGGCCGTTATAGAATAACCCATGGCGCTCTTTCCAGTTGGCGCACGTTCTTGTCCGCCGTTGGATGGGAATGCATCATCCCCCAGCCCGCATCATAATAGCACCAGAAACCATGCATTGTGAACTCTCCTTTGTCGAATTTCCATCCATCCATGCGCATAACTCTCCACGAAACCAATGAAAGGAGGCATCCAGGTGAAGTCAAACTCCAATTCGGTCAGAGATACCCTACTAGTATGAGAACCAAGGACGACAGATGTCTTTTCCAAAGAACGGTAGATGCCCTGGGCCGTCCTGAAACGAAGAGTTGCTCCTTTCAATTCAGTATGGCTGAAAAATTCGACCTGCATCTATGGAAGGAAACGGCTACCAGTATCTCAAAGGCCGAGGATCTATGGACTTATAAATTCGGGTGGTTTTCTCGCAGCAACCTGCCTAGTCGGACATCACGCAGTTCACCGATCTCTATATTTGAAGCAAGATGCGCGACACTGACCACAGCGTCAACAACCGCGGTCGGTTCTACCCCCCTCACATTCAATCATTCATTCATGGCTCTCACTTTTGGGGGTTACCATTCCGCTCTAAACCACACATCCTATTCAGAGACGCTGGCAATGTGGCGATCCGGCAGTTATTCTCGGACGCGACCTTGCAAACATGGCAAGCTGTTCGAAATATGGCGCTGCACACGCTGGACGAAGTATATGGTCAACTCGAGCATACTGCTTCCCCGACTGAGATGAAACACATCGTGGACTTGGCCCTCTCGCCAGAGGTTCAGGCTTGGCGTGAGCAGCAGCATCTTGCGGACCGGAAATTGCGCAGCAAAGGCAGCGGGCTTGCTCGTATTCATGATGCAGTGCTTCAGCTACTTCAAGTGCAGGACTGGCCGCCTGCACTGCTGACTTCATGTAACTTCTACGGCTGCTTTATTGCTAACGTGCTGGTCGGTGCTCATGATCCCGAAACCATGTACTCCAACTTTTGCATTGACGCGGGCTTCTTTTATGAACATGGATATCACCGCGTCTTTCCCGAATTCGAAGTCATTCTGCAACACGAGATTGCGAACCCCATCGCCCGAGCCACCGTCGGAGGTACCGAACGCCGGTATGTAGTAGATCTCGGCTTCAAGTATACTCGGCGGAAGGTTCATCTGGAAGAAAGACACAAGAGGCACCTGAAAGGGAGGACGGCAAAAGTTTCTCGCAATGAGTTACTTCCTGTGCTCCTCTATGAGTCGGGGATTTGTGGTATGGCAGCGGAAGTGATAGTTCGAGGGTTTGATCCAACAGCGACGACGCTAGCATTTATGCTCTCCTCTCCTGGCACCGACGTAGTCGACGTTGGGTCTGATATACATAATTCCGAATTGTTCAACAGCTTCTTGAACACAGCTGATGTCACTGACAGTGGCATGGTGACAGAAGAAGCCCTCAGACGTGTCTACGACGCGAATTCGTTTAGTGTGGCTCGCATGTTCACGGACTTCTGTGAGTTGCCGGGCTCACGGATGTGTTCGCTGTTGTTCGCTTGGCATATCCATAACAACCGACACCATTTTCTGCGACGTGCCCTGCTTGGCTATCCCAAGAGACGGGCTGGACCCAGTGAATCAACGGGAAGGGGATTTGGACGAGGTATTCGACGAACACATGCACACCACCGGATTCAGTCGACCACTGCGGGACGCATGCAATGGCAAAGGCATTTGCGATCAGGTCCAAGATCTTTTTAACCGAACACATGGCGATCCATTGCTGAAGGACATCTGGTACCACCTGTCAGAAGGCCCGGTGCAATACGCCTCCAAAGGCGTGATAGACCAACGCCATGAGGACGCCCTGATAGAAGGACAGAGTGTTGCAATGGCCCGGGCAGTGTCGTATGGCTGCATCGAAGGCATGGGTTGGATACTATGTCATGCGAGCCAGCACGCGTGGCAAGTGAACCGTCTTTTTGAGGCGGCCATGTTCGGTAGTCTCCTCGATGACGGGGGATTAAGCGGCCGGTTGGACCGAGTTGAATAAATCGGTTCCCCCGCTATATCAAGATTTGAAGTAGGTAGATGAGAGTGAAATTGTGCTCTGGAAGAAGAAAAGAGAGGAAAAAAAAAAAAAAAATACAAATACAAGATGCATGAGCCAAACCCTCACGCTTCCACCCCGTTCGTCTGCATATGCTCCCCAGAGATAATGCTGAACTGACCCCCAGCGGCAGCACAGACCAGCTTTTTCCCAGTGACATGCTTGTTCTGCAGTAACGTCGGACGCTCCACCTCATCAATGCGCCCCTGTCCCGCTTGGCACTGCGTGTTGAAGCCCCAACTGTATGCGGTCCCCTGCTCCGTAATCGCAAAGGTATGATCGGGCCCAGCCTCCACGGAAACGACATCTCCCTCGATTCCCTTGACCAGGGTCGGGGCAGTCAGAATCCGCGGCCGTTCATACTCATCCCGCACGATACTCCCCTCGGGCATATCTGCCGTATCCAGACCGAGCGCTTTGTTATCAATGCGTCCCCAAATAAAACACTTGCCCGCCGCAACGACGAGACTATGATCTTTCCCGCCCGTGATGGCCGTGATGGGACGATGCTCCCGCAGAGCCGTCACCTTGGTCGGGAACACCACGATCGCATCGCTGTCACCGGCGTTGGTGGCGATTCCGGTCTGACCAAAATTGTTCGATCCCCAGCCATACACCGCACCGGTCTTGCGCACGGCGAAGGAGTGGTACGAGCCTGCGTCGATGTTGATCATGTTGGGAGGGAGGGCGCATTCGCCGGGGAGGAGAGGGTCGGTATCGTGGAACCGACTGGCGCGTCGTCGACCCAGTTGTCGTTGCTCATCACAACCCCAGCTGTACACGGTGCCATGGGAGGTGAGGGCGAGGACGTGTTGCGCACCACTGGCCAGCTTGATCACGTCCTTGAGGGTTGGAAGGAGCACGGGCGTGGGCTGGAATTTGGTCGTGGGCGACCACCCGATCACGCCGCTTGTTCCCTGTACCAATGTTATTTGTTAGTGCACCGTCTCGGTAGGGGTGGCCTTGGAGCTTCGGGGTTGGAGAACTGGTGAATTGACGTACGCGGAACGTGCCCCATCCATACACAAGTCCCTCACTGGTAAGAGCAAAGGTTGCGCTATCCGTCGCGGTCAATTGCGTGAACTTGGTCCCCGCCGGGAAATGCGACGGATCCACCGGTAGGGGCGTGGCCTCCTTCAAGTTCAGGGTGACCTCATCGTCGTCGGAGTCCGAATCGGAGGCATCGGCGTCCTTCATCTTTGCGTCAACGTCCTGGGGATCTTCCTTAGTGTCACGGCCAAGGGTGCCCTCATCATTGACACCCCAGGTGAGGATCTGATTGTCATGCGTGAGGGCCGCAGAGTGCACGCCTCCAATCGTGACGTGCACCACGCCGACAGTGTCCGCGGCGAGCTTGGGGTTGAGCACAGGGCCGGGGAGTTCGGATTTCTTGGTCGCGTCGCCGAGGCCGAGTTCGCCATAGCAGTTGGTGCCGAAGACATAAACATCCAAGCGTTTGGATGGAGGTTCATTGGGGGTGAAGGCTTGCGCGTCTGCATCGCATGAATTGTTAGACTGCGGTTTTCACGACACAAATAAAAACATCAATAGTACGGGCTCAGGGGGATGATCTACCCTTCTGACGCTTCCGCTGGACAGGCTGCGTCTGCGTCGGAGCCGGCTCTTCTTCGACAGCTGTCGCCTTTCGTTTCCGGCTTGCTGGCGCAGCAGCCTTGGTAGCAGTGGCGGGCTTCTTTTTTTCCGTCTTGGTGACGGCTTTGCGGACGGGCTTGAGGACCGCGGGTTTACTTGTCGCCGTGGACCGCTTGGTGGATTCCTTGCGGCCGGCAGCACTTGCTTGACGCTTGGGAGGCATTGCGTGTGTATGCGTAAAATTGGAGGCAGTTTGTTTGTCGGAATGCAAGGAAGGATGCGCTTTTGACGCCAGATATTTTTGCGAAAACAAAGTCCTGTCCCGATCGGGTATGGCGTCTTGCGGGTTTGTTGTCTGCCGTATCGGGAACATTATGCAGCTGAGTCATCTGTACGTGACTTATGCCGAGTAGACGTGCGCTGACAGATAATGGGAGATTTGTTCTTCTTCTTTCCCACAATTTGGAGAATCGCAGAAGAGTAAAGATCGTTCGAGTGGATATTATTCGAATAGGGATAGAGATCAAGTCAAGTCCTCATCAGGCATCACGGATTTTCTACTACATATGTACGTCGAGGAAATGTATCTTTCTCGGACGGGATTTTGAAAAGACGACCGAACTCTCCGAGTAGTCTTTCCAGGCAGGGCGAACAGAGTACTGATTAGGGTAGATTATCTCTCCATTGATGACGACAACTATTGACTCACCATTACCAATCACCGCAATTCAGTATGTCGACGCCGAGCGACGGATGTCACCTCCAGAGCGGCATGTCAAACGCAGGGCGCGATAAGCAACAACAATGATTATGGATCCACCCCATCTCCGCATCCATAAAAACCCTCAATATTCCACCCGAACAACGAACTATACACACCCCCGCCATTCCCCACCAACAGACCCTCACCTACAGACCAAGTCACTACGCAATTGGACTCCCACATCAACATCCCACCACCATGACATCCCTTCGCACATTCCTCGCCTTCCAGCACAATGCCAAACTACACACCCTCCCCGCCAAAGTGCTGAGCGTGCGTCCCTTCGCCGCCCTCGAAGAACCCAACCGCCAACTCTTCAAACAAGCCAACTCAGCCGACGACCACGTCGTCGTCACCGACCAGACCATCTTCCACCCCCAAGGCGGCGGCCAGCCCTCCGACGAGGGCACCATGACCAGCCCGTCCTCTGCCACCTTCACCGTCACCTCGGTCCGCATGGACGCCCTCCACGACGGCCAAGTCCTGCATCTCGGCCGCTTCACCGACGCGCCGACGACCTTCACGCCCGAAGAGACCGTCACGCAGTGCCTCGACGCAGAGAAACGACTGTTCTATTCGCGGCTCCACACCGCGGGACACGTCCTCGGCTCGGCGGTGCGGCATCTGCTGGAGGGCGAGACCGAGAACTTTG
>RHLO01000946.1:0-23803 GCA_003719415.1 Aspergillus olivimuriae
AACCATTGGCCCGGCTGGGTCAAGTACCAGCGTCGCTGGTAGCTTGGAGTACGCCTCCCCCGAGCTACTCCTCTCTAGCAATGGAGTGATTCATCCTGCGGTGGACATCTGGGCCTTTGGTGTGGTCGTTTTCTCTACGATTGTTGGATCGCGTCCTTTCCAGGACCCATTCGCTCCACGCATACAATCCCATATTATCAGCGGAAACTGGAACAAACATGCTGTTTTAAACGAAGAGCAAGACCCTCAGCAGCGAGAGGATCGAAAACACGCTCTGGAATTGATCACAGGATGCCTTGAACTCAACGCTGAAAAGCGTTGGAACATCCGCGACATCTTGTCTTCTCGTTGGCTGCGAGAATTTTCAGAGTCACCCGGAGATGGCTCTGATTATGGGTGGAGATTATAATTCCACCACATTTCCTTTTTTTTTAACGTTCTTATTGCAATGCCTGATGATGTCCTGGGTTTACGAGTTCAACTGATAATCATATCATGACTGGCGCTATTACGACAGACGAGCGCTGGTGTTCTGGATTATTGGTCATCTATGATACCCATTTTTCTGTTGATTCCAATTTGTGATTTTTTTTTTTTTTTTCTCCTTATCTGATATGTTTGCCATGACGTTTTCGGCTTTTGACTGTTTGTTTGAGATGCATTACAGACAATTTGGTCTTTGTTACTGAGCAGGGCGTTTCATGGATTATTTTTATTCTATTTGTTTTTTCTCGTTTCTTTGAGCTGCCATGAAGCTATATATCCAAGTGATATCCCCGCTCGCCAATTTATTCTTTTTCTGATTTGTTACCAACGATGTTGTATTCCATGAACAACAGGAGGCATGAAGCTCGTGACGGAACATGATTATTATGTCAGAAGTAATCCCCTCATGATCTTGGATAGATGACCATGAGGAATGAAACAATTCAAGGGGCGTCCTTATTCACGTATATCTAGTGTGCAATATTTGTACAGTACAGGTAGAGTATCGCCATCATAACGACCAAAAACAAAACCAAGAACCCAAAGCAATCCATCAGAGAATACACTCTCCGGCTCACAAAACAGATCCGGGGAGGAAGAAACCAGAGACGAGACGAGGCAAGACGGACAATCGGTCCACGAGATGAAAGAGAAAGAGAAGAGAAAGCAACCCCCTCCTACTTCTACCACAAGCGATTCTCGGGAAGAACCTTCTCCTTCTTGACACCCGCAGCGGACTTTCTCTCGACCGGCGAGCGGAAGAACAAACTGGGTCCCTCCATCGGCTTCAGCAAATGACTCAGGTACCCGCGATGAGCCGGATCACGATAATACTCGATATCGCGACGCTTCGTCGGATCCGGCAGACGGTACCGGAACCCCATCTCAGCCATAACCTTCTTCTCAGAGATCTCCTCACCGACGCCCTCAGCCTGGTGAAGAGCCGCATTGGCACTCTGCGCAGTCCACGCCGACGACACAAACGGATGCATCTCGCGACGCATGATGCGCGCAATCGCCGACTTGGTGTAGAAGCGGGTTGTGACGGAGCCGCCGGCGGCTTCAACGGCGGCGATGGCGGACGCGGATGCGCGCGAGACGACGATGTGGATGGGCTGCTTGAGGATGGTGCTGGCGCTGGCGCTGGGGTCGGTACCTTCGATGCCCTCGCTGGTGTTGTTACCGTTGTTGGCGCCGCGGGCGAGAAGCTTTACGCCTTCTTTGGTTTGGTGGATGCAGCGGGATTGGGCGAGTTCGCGGATTGTGATCGGTCGGGTTGGATCGATGCGGCCCTGGTCGATCCACTCCTGGAGGCGGACGAGGTTGGTGGTTGCGAGGTCGAGGGCGAAGCTGGATGTGTCGGGACGATGCGTTAGCTATGATGATGACTCGTTGGAAATGTTTCGACGGATCAACCCGGCGTTCCGAGAGTACGATTTTCCCAGATTCTCGCTCGTTGTCTGCTTTGAAGGCATGGGGGGAGAAGGGAAGAAGACATACACATTATTCCAGCCACGCTCACCATGGACGATAATCTCCGGCGTCTGTCCACCATTGAACCCCGCAGGAACCTTTCCATGCTGCTTCTGACCCTTGTGACCTCTTCCGGAGGTCTTTCCCTTGCCAGAGGCAGGACCACGACCGCGTCTGATCTTCTTGTTGTAGGCGCCGGGGGTATCGGAGAGCGAGGCCAGGATGTGGGCGTTACGGGTCTGTTGTTGGAGCTGGGGGAGGAGGAACGACAGCGGAGAGGCGGTGGAGGTCGAAGCCGGGTTCGACAGCATCCGCTGCCATTGCAGCGGCAGCATCTGGAGCCGGGGAGGCATTGTGTGGTGGTGAATGGACGGGGTTGAGTGCTGCGCTGAGACTGGGATCGTATCCCGACGGAGCGAGCAGGTTTCAAAGTTCTTTCGGAAGTTTGGTTGGCCTGAGGCGGAACGGATCATTATCGGGCCGGTGCTTCCGTAATAGGACTACTACATAGTACGTCGCAGAGGTGGGCTTCAAGAAACCTCACTCAGAGATTCGCACAATAAACTGGTGATTATTTGACTGGTCAAGTGGCTCTAATGAGGCTGTTTGAAAATTTTGCTAGGAAATCCGGTTCCAAGTCATTGAAGCACATCACGATGAAGGGATTACTAAAACCAGTCTACATACAAACTATTCTCACCGCCAAAGGGCAGTGGCAGCATTCAAAATGGAAAAGATAAGTCTTGAAGACTGTTTCTATTGTATGTACCTCAGAGCCAACCAGTTGTCCCGAGGCTTCAGTTGGGCCAGGCCTCAACGTGCAAATGCAAAGGAAAAAGGTAGGAACATGAAAAGTGCGGGGAAAACACATCAATGCCACCGGAACAATACCATGTCCATCGATGCAAACGAATGAGAACGACACATGCCTTCCCGAATCCAAGATATGTAGTCCACCTGTATCATGTAACAAGGTCTATGATAATCAACGCCATGCATGCCAGTTCATCAAAGGGGAAAGGGAAAGAGAAAAAAAAAAAAAGTGCAGCGAAATGCAAGGCCAAAGGTCATAATGTACAGGAGAAAGAAAATACTCAAAGTAGGGGAACAATAGACGTCCTTCTCGTATGCGTAGTCATGTCAATCATGAATGTACCATCGAAGTTGATCTCGGATCAACTGGAATAGTTTGGAGTAGATTGAAGGGTAGGAGGGGGGATGTGGCCATGAGACCAGGCTTCTGAGTGAATATAAGGCAGCAAGCCGGTCTTTCGATCCGTAGCCGGCTTCCCCAAAGGTTGGTAATGCATGTGCTCAAAAGGAACACTGCGCTGGTGTTGGAAGCTCGAGGGGGGAGGGATCAGGAGAGTACTGAAATTCCGCACGGGCCGATAAGGCGAATTTCGGTTATCCAGGAAGTAAGATGGAGAAAGAACTGCCTGTGGGGTGTGGGCCGAATACGCAGAGAGCGGCGAGACGTTGGTTGACGGCACGACATATGGGCTGCTTTGACGTCCGGCGGGGTCGGGGAGAGAATAGGAGTGGTTGTAAAGGCTGCCACCAGGCGTCTGCGGAGCTGCGGCAGATGGTCCCAAGGGAGGCATAAAGGCGGCGGGATGATTGTACATCGGAGGCATCGGGCGGTTGTGGATAGATGTCGAAAGAGTTGGGCCCATGCCTTGCGAAGAGGAGAAGATAGGGGGAGGAAGTCGAGAAACATTGCCAGGAATTGTGGCTTGGCCAGGTGCGGAGGTCGGTGCTGAGACTGGGGGCAGTGTTGGCATACTGGTGAGGGGGGCCGACACAGGGGGACCAGGGACTGGTTGTGGCATCATGGCTACCCTCTTCGCCGGTTCCTGCTGTCCATAGTCATCACGAGCTCGCTTTCGAGATGTGACAGGCGCAGTATCAGCTGAAACCTGGGGGCCTGGATTGTAGACAGGGGCGTTCGAGGGCAGATTCCAGTGCTGAGAGAGGCTGGAGTCAAGATCGGGAGGCGAAGGCAGCTTCGAAGACGGCGACAACTGCAGACGAGGCGCATCCGTATGTGACGCATGAAGCATCGGCGAGGTAAGTCCCATTTCGCTCCTCTCCGAGATCTGTGTGGCTTTGTTGAAGAAGTCTGCAAAGAGACCCAGCTTGGTGTGCCATTTAGCCCATTCCTCGGAAGAGACAAACAGATTGTAGCGGACATTGCTCAAGAACTCGACTTCCATGACATGGATCTCTTGGACCGAAATGCCAGACACTTCAGCCCAAGTCTTGTTGGTGTAGGTATTGTCGTCAAGGACTGTTTAGTCATTAGCACATGTTCAAGATGGTCAATCTAGTGATATGGAGACTTACATTTGTTTCCCAGCATCAGAGCGATGGTCATCAACCTGTACTCGCTACCCTTCTTGCCGCGAACTCTGGAGTTGGTCTTCTTCAGCCTGTATACGAACAACAGGGCCAGCAGGACCACATTCTGGCTGACCTGCGTCGTCGATAGAATATTGGTGACCCATTTCTGGAAACCGGCCGATGGCGTCGACTCAGGAGCAAGGATAAGAGGTGGGTTGAGGCGGTCTTCAATCGAGTTCAGTTTCATGGTGTTCTCGAACCAGAACAAGCATGTCATCTAAGTTGATGTTAGAACATGCATCGACAGCGGGACGCAAAGATGACAGAGGGGAATAGTTACCTGCGCAGCGAATTCCGCCAAGTTGCCTTTGCCATTGTTGATGGATGACGGCATTTGTAGGTAAGAAGCCACCGGTTTCGACTGGCTCTGATTTCGGCTGTCCGGTACAGAGACAGGGGCATTCTGGAAGGTAGGCTGGCTCTGGGATTTCGTTGACGACGCCACTGTAGCGGACGAAGGATAATTCATGCGCGAGTTGCTCTGGGGCCGCACATAGGGGGCCAGAGTGAAGTTGTCCAAATTTCCTCCATAGTTGGACGGTGGCAGCGCGGAATACGCCACGCCCGTCATGTCGTTTGGAGGAGTAGGAAGACCGTCCCGGAAGGGAGCCGTCCAGCTCTGATCTGCGACTTTCAAAGACGATGTCGGAGGTCGTTGCCGTTGGTACGTCGAGTCTGCTGTCGGCGGGTATACGGGGATGGTGGGGGTGAAAGGATGAGAGGTGGAGGGATTCGACGGCGCGGAGAGGATCGGGAGAGACATATGGGAAACGTCTTGGGCACAGAGAACGAAGTTGATGGGGTGTCGTTGCTGAGCACGTTGATCATTGGGGTGCCATTGGGGTCGGTCACTGGTTGCCGGTTTTGTTCACTGCTCCCACCGTCGACGCTTCTATACCTCGTTGGATGCGGGCTCCGGGGATATATGGCGCGGGACGAAGGTTCGCTGAGACCGACAAGATTCGAGACTGGCCAGAGTTCCCTGCCGAACAAGGGACTGACTCCGCTCAGTGAATGTCGACTGCAAAGGTTCTGTTGATCTCGGAGGGGTATCGCAAGAGGAGCGGATCCAGTGAATGCGAACTTTGCCTGGTCGAATGGAATGAAGGCACTGCAGGGGTGGGTGAAAGAAGATTTGAAGAAGACCAGATCCACCGGTAACAAAGATCACATAGTCTTGTTCGTCACTATGGGGTGTGTGTGTGTCGGGAGTGAGCAAAAGGAAAGTAATTATAGAATGGAAGATGAGGCAGGTTGGGATGTAACAATCATTGCCGTCGCAGGTACATCCAGTGATATAGTCAACGAGGTATATGTATATGGAAAAAGGAAATCCACCGACGACAGATAAAAGGAGAAAAAAAAAAGAAGAAGAAAAAGATAAAAAATCACAGTAATAAACCCGACAAAAGACTAAAAAGAACTAGACATCTATATTGGAACCAAAGCATCGAAGAATGGAAAAATAAAAGGGAATAAAAATGGTGAATTTTAAAATTGGAAATAAGGCGAAGAAGGGAAAGGGCCCAAGGAAAAAAAAAAAAATTAAAATTAAAATCAAATCAAAATTACCAGAAAAAAAACCATCCCAAGATGATGATGAAAAAGGGAACGGCACAAGGGCAACAGGATGAGGTCAAGACATCCATCCCTCCTCCAGCAAATAACGCAACCTCATCCCACTCCGCTCTCCAGTGCGAGCCAGGGTAGGTTAGTTCTCGTCCGGAGAGAGCGCGCAACGACCATACCGGATGGACAGAGTTTGACCCGGACGCAGGTCCAGAGGGTTGAACCTCCTTTCTGGACTCGTTTGGGTCGGTTCCGGTTTGGTCATCCAGGTTTGCTTGTCTCGCGACTTTGTCTTGCCAGAGGAGAAAATACCGGTTGATGTCAGAGCCAAGTGGATGCATGCTACGGGGATGAAAGGGTGACCAGGACCGTCGGTATCGACCGTCAGCCCAGCGCCAAAGTGAGACCGGGACCAGTCATGGCGCCTCGCGGTCGACTGCGCGCGCTGGCGACTGACTCCATCCGGACCCATTCAGATCCAATAATCAGTTGGGTTTAGTGTCGCATTGCAACCGTCGTTGTAGTGTGCCGTCTTTTTGCTCTTGGGGGGGAACGAATCATCAGGTAATCTCGTCATGATGGTTACAAAGGGGGGGGTAAGAAAAAAAAATCCCAAGAAAGGGAAGGGGAAATAAAAAAAAAAAGGGAGACAAGGCCAAGGGGGATCCATCAGCAGCTCCGGGAGGCACGGGAGAAAAGAACCAAGGGGGGTTTGTGCTCTTGTCGGTGGTTGATCGCCAGGTCTAGTTCAACCCGAGGCGGAAGGCAAAAGGAATGGGAAATTGGAGATGGCTGGCTTCGGGGTAATCCTCGTACACGAGTTCTTTACCGTACGGAATCTGACCTGGTCCGGCCACTCAGCAGCTGCCTTCACGTTGCTTGGGAGATCCACCCTGGAACACCAGAGCACTCCACGACGACCACTCCGTCGGCCTACTGTGTAGGTACATGGTAACTTGAGAATACTTCATACCTAGGCCATCAACTCCCAGAGGATCCATCTGACGACCAGCGTCGAACCAGGCAGAAGAGACCAGAACGAACTTGTTCCCGAGAGGGAACTCCGATCATACAGAACCCCTCAGGAGAATACTGAATTTACCTGGTTGTTTCTCCGAGGATCTGGTGATAGCATCGGGGGAAGCTGTGGATGCTCTCGGACTCGATACAACGGATCGAACACGATGGGGCGGGAGAGAGCGCAATCAAGAGGCCTCGATGTTTTCATAGGCACGGAAATCTTACACCGACGGGCGGAAGATACGGCAGGGAAGCACGGTCAGGAATTGGACTGGCTGTGTGCGGTAGTGAGGTAGGCGGGGAGACGGACAGAGACACCTGGTCAACTCAATGGCGACCGACACTAGGCCGGAAGAAGACCTGGTCGAAAGGAACCGACCGTCTCGATCTGGCAAGTCACCCAGATGGATGGCATGGCTCAGCGCAGAGAGCGCCAGAGAGTTCGGCACCATCCAACCCAGACATCCCCACCCGCAACAAGGAAACGAGGGGGCAACCACGCCCGATATTGCGGTTGGGGGGGGGGGAACACGTACGGAGTCAGGTAGGTTCCGGTATGGATTGTCTGGCAACCGACATGGGTGATTCTCTCACGCTGCTGGGTGACCAACCGCCGTACCCCGGAGAGTCCCAGTTCGTCCGCTCATTGGCCCGCAGACCCAGCAGGCGATGGCGAAAGAAAGTGACTGGCCAATCAGCCGGCCGGAGGACTCCCCCCGGCGGCCTGCCAATCATCGCTGCGTTCAACCTCCAGCGCCCGCGGACCCGTACGGATTACACATTATTACCACCTTCACCCTCGTCCGGACAGACGGTCCATCACCGCCTGCGGAGCAACCAGTGAGGAGCCGCTCGCGCCACCTCTCGTGACTCCTGCACCTGCTTCGTACCAAAAGCCTGCTGCCTCCGTCCCAATAATACGCCACATACCAACCGAGAAAAACAAAAAAAAAAGTAATCATAAGACACCCGAGACTAAAAAGGAAAAGAAAAATTACCCCCCCAATCCTCCTTCCATCCGTCATCCGTTGTAGGTAATAATGATTAATCCACTGCCTGGTCACAGTCCGGTGGTTCGATGGACGCAACACGCCTAAATCCACCTCTTTCCAATCCGCTCGGCGCTCTCCTGCCAGTTTCCCACCTTACCTGCTGCCGTCTGACTCCGCCTGGAGTCGTAATCCTCCAAGACTCCATTCGAAATTCCGAGCCATGACCAGCAGGACCGAATCGGTGTTGGTGGACGAAGCGCAGGCAGCTGAAGTTCCATGATGCCCTAGTCATCCGCCACGACCGACTGCTGATCTGGTTTCGAGATGGAGCTCCGTCATCCAACTACGGACGGAATATATTGCCTCCCAATTCGGTGTCTACTCCCGGATGGAGTACGTAGATAGTGTTCTACCCCATACCGAGACTGCGCATACATATCCTCTCTGGAATCCCCAACTTCCTAGATTCGGTGTTCAAAATATATACAGGTTGATAGCAACTTGCATGTGTATACCTACTGTAGGTACATACAGAAAGTGTTTTGGGAACACCATGGTCAATGAAACCAATCTTGGAACCACCCAAAAGATACATGATTACGTCCCCCAGCATGACATCGTACCCAACAGCCGCCACAAACCAATGATCAGGTCCAGCAAACTCTGTACTCCGTACCAAATGAAAACCCACTCGGCCAAGGACCCATGATGGCGCGGATAGTGAAACTCTTTCATTTGGTGTCGTTTTCGTTTTTTTTTTTTACGCCCTATGCATGCTCCATCCCACTTTGTGCATCCTGCCACCAAGGATTGGTGTGGGAACAACCGAACCCGGTATGATACTTAGTCATATTCTGAACATTGTATTTTATGGTGCAGGGTACTTAGCTTCAATACCAAGATAGGTATCTCAGGCCGGCAGTACGGAGTCGTCAGTGTACTCAGAAGATTACCTACCTGCTCTGTCAGGTAGGTAGGTATCCCAGAGATCAAAGACTGTACAAAGTCACAGAGTATACCAATAAGATAGAGCCAAATATTTCAACTCGTATCCTTTGTCGTCAAGAGTCCAAGGACAAAAAGAAGTTTCCAAACGCAATTATCATAATGATTATTCGTTCTCCACGGATCAGCATGATTACAATCATGAAAGACCAACTCGTGGCTGTCCCATTCACTGACCACGCCCCTCTCTGATTGGGATTTTCTTGGCCCCGAAAATCAAAAACTCGCTTCCACGGGTTCAGAACCATCCAATTTTCGTGGCCATCTTCCACAGCACTGGTGAAACCAACAAGAACAATGGAGCCGTGTTCCATCCACCCTGCTGAACATCCCTCACATGCGCCCATTATTATTGGCGCGCCTCCAAGGCTGAGTGAGGTGTCTTTGATGAACCTGGATGAATGAGGTATCGTATCCCAAACCACGAAGACGACGGCGCAACAGCAACCATGCAAGCCCCTACGTCTGTACATAGTACTAGTATGTAGGACTAAGGTAGAATTCGGGCTTGTCACATTAGAAAGTAACAAGATCTCCACCACTTTTCCCATCCCCTCCTCTTCCAACCCCCCCTCTCTTCGACGGCTGCCGTGTTATCCATGTGTCGGCAATACCTACGTACATACTTTGCTAGTCGACCGTCCCAGCAGCCGGATCATCGTATTACACCAGCGATCGCCTCAGCCCAGGCTCCATATCCCTGATCAGACGGAGTCCCCCCGGTAATTGAACTTTGAGACGGGGGGTAAGTGCTGATGTATACATATGATGGACGAGGAATGTCCCAATGGCGTTAGCTTTTGTCGGTCCAAGACCCCGAGGGGCGCGGCTTTGGATGGGATACCTACCTGCCCGCCTTACCCAGACACACGCATGTATGTATGTACGGAGGACTGGAGTGTGATATGGGAGAATTAAGTTCGATGGGGTTGTTGCGCTCCTCGCTGCGTCTGGAGGTCTATCCTATTCGGGGAAGGATATGTATGCAGGTAGGTCTGTACTCTGTAGGTGGGAGTTTGTTCGAGTACCTCAGCTTTCTGTCCAACCATGGGGGTTTGATTATTCAATGTTGAGTACGCAGTGGTGGACGTGGTTGTCACCGACTCAGGTAAGGTAGATGCATCGATGCGATCTCTCATTCGCTAGCCGCGGGAGCGGTTAAAGATGCCCAATTATCACCCTTTGTGCCGATGATTATCGGGAGGGAGCTACGGAGCTTGATGGATGTCCCAATTTTGTCCCCTTGACGATGGGTTGAGCTTGTGACTCCTGATTCGATAGTGGCCAAGCGGATGGGCCAGGCGCTGCGGTGCTGCATCATCGTCTCAGCACGGAATACTGCTTGAACGGGATATATCGGCCTAGCGTGATTGGCGTTGGTTTTAGGGAGTGGCGAGTCAAGCTACCGAATGATCCCAATAATATACGGAGTACCGCTGATATCGAATGAACCCTACCTTACCACATATAGTAGTACTACTAATCATAAAGCCAGATGACAGGTAAACTCCGGCTCACATCTCACGAGGGGGCAGGGGGCTACCTACGCGAAAGCCGCCGCAAATAATCCATCATCATAATAATGATTCATGGGGGGGCGATAAAGCAACCGACAGACCGACATCATCTGGAAAATTGACCTGGTTCATCATCCAATCATCGTGATGGGCATTGGGTACTATACCCCGTAACAGGAAGGTCGACATTAGACATCCATCGCTGCTGGGGGATCTCTTTGACAGGATGACCATGGCTTGATGGGGCGACTGCATACTACCCAAGGACCCCCATACGAAGGACACTCCGTACCAAATGAATTCTTTCATTTTTCGGGTGGTTTCTTTCGGTCGGGGAGGTCGCCTGTTGGGATTTCCCCTTTGGGAAAACCAGGCGCTCCGGGCGTTCGTTTCTAGGCTCATTCTTTTTCCCCCATCCCTCGTACCAACCCCCGTATTATTCAGTTCAAAGGAAGAGAGCCCAACCGACACGGTCCAGGTCTTGGCCTTGTCGAGGTATGTATTGGTAATGCAGCTAAATCCTGCCCATGAGCAATCAGAATCCTCCGTCAGGCTCTTCTGGACCACCAGACACGGTGTAACAAATAGACGCGGTGGATTCGGGGGTTCCAGAAGTCCCCAAAGACTGCGAGTCGGCGAGTGATTGGCCGCCGGGCACTTCCTCGCTGGCGCAACGCCTCACGAAATCCAGAATAATCATAGTCTCCATATGGAGCATCAACATCGTCATCATCGCCTTGTTCCCCATGGTGGCCTCGCCGCGCGTGTCTGATGATTTCCCGCCCCCCCGAACTTTCGACACCGGACCCATCCATCCGGTCATCCAGATCCTTTCACTGGAACGAGGAATTGGCCGGGGGGGAAACTCTGGGTCGTTTGTCATCCGCGCCCGAAGGCGCGGCACGGAAACTGGCGACGCGAAACAACAGTGGTCGTTACGCGACGATCGGAGACGAATGGAGGTAAGAGGCCAGGCGACCGCTTTCTCGGCCGCTGGATAGAGCCCAACGGGAACCGCCAACCACGACTTCATCAGCTTCTCCGACGGCCGATCTCAACCTCGGTGTCTCGCACGCAGATTGGGTTAGTCTTTGGGTGGGTTTTTTTTTTTTTTTTCTTCTCTTTTTCTTTTTTGGTTCGATTTCTCGCCTGCATGGTGATATTATGGGCATGCTTTGGGGTCGTTTTCTTTGCTTTTTCTGCCCATCCCCATCGAATAATACGAAGATGTACTCCAGAGTACTGACTGAAGGGAACCTGAGGTCACAGTCCTTGTATTTGATCCCGACATTGACACCCTCAACCATCCCTGCCAGACATTCCACTTGCTTTCAGGCGTTCTCTGAACGATCAACAGGCTGGATCCAATCCGAGCACCCACTGGGACCATTGAATCATCATCTCAGACGGTCGTGTTAAACGCCGACCCTGCCGTACTATCCATGCTTCCGTCTGTGCCGCAGAGACCCTCCGGGGGGAGGCGAACGAGCGCGAGGGATTCAGGTCAAGGAACCAATCTCCTGGCCCAATCATCATCCATGCATCGACCACAGTCATCGTGATTGCCACACCGCAGCTCAGTGACGAGCATCCCGGATGCGGTACCGCCGAGCCCACAACCCATTTCTAGGTCACCGCCACTACGGAGTACGTACATATGTACGGAGTACATACTGTACGGATAGATTACGAGAGACCGCGGTATCGTACCACCGGATCAAGACAACCTAACCTGCAATGGCCACGACCTAGCCCATCCGGGTTGGTTTCATACCGAACCGCCAGCGGACTGGTCGTCAATCTGATGATGTCTTCGGTTACGGCTTCACCTTGTTCCACGTTAAGGCTCCATCACCACGCCGCCGCTTCGTAGTCGTATCTGTCGTCGCGTAGCAATGAGCATTCAACCGTGTTTGTGCTGATCGAAACCATCCCACTTTTTTATTCGCCTTCCTTCTAATGACGACTATCATTTCTCGGTGGCACAGTTGTCTCCGGTCTTTGAATCGAGATACCCACCAGGTGTACTCCGTACCATCATGACGATTATTTTCCGTCCTTGTCGTCCATGATGGCCCCAACTCAACATAACCACCGTCCATCCCGCCCATGAAGCGGCCGATACCATTACGTGCAGCAGTCTGGTGATGGATTTCCTTCCCCTACGACTACCTCCGGAGTCCTCACCCGCCCGCTGGAATGCGTCCCTGGTCATGGAATCCATCCGCGCGCCCCTAGCTCTCAGCTAATCTGTTCCTTCTCCGCCTGTGATGACCATTTTACGGTGCGATGAGCGGACTAAACCCTGCCGTGGTGTTGCTCTCCCCCTCCCCCCCTTCCGTGAGGTCTCCGGTCTGGCCCCGTCATTGGATAGGAGAAGGGATGGACCAGCCAAGGGGGCTCGCTCCGACGACCATCGCATGAATGGAGGGATGTCGCCTCTGAATTGGATTGGATGGGCAGTGCTGCTGTCCGTCGTCTGTATCTGTCTGTGTCTGTCTGTGTCCTGGGGAGGGGGAGTGGTTGATTATTTTATTTTATAATTCTTTTCCTCTCCCTCCAACCAGCCGATCAACATGCCGGTTGATGATTGCAGTCGAATCAGATGGTCCCTTTTGAACCGCAAGGTTTCCTGGGAGATTGCATGCTCTGATGTTTGCGGTGGTCATCTTTCTCCTACTGCCTCTATGTACGTACGTACTAAGGTACGGAGTACTCCGTACTGACGGACTCTTAAGGCTTTCCGCGTTACCCCCATAATACCACGCCTTGATCATGGCTTGCTGCATCGCACAGATCCCGACCGACTGACCTCCAAGTACTGGTAGTGTCTGTGTGGATAGCCCCCTGACCACGGGGGGAAGTCATACCCGTCGGAGATTTTTCCTATCACGGAATCAACAAAATAGAACCAAATCAAACAAAAACACCGTGCAGGCTAATATATCTGTAGATGGTGATATGTAGATGGGGTTGGTGCTCTCAACCAGCGCGTGGGTTGTCAAGCCCCTTACCATCGACCTACCTCCCGGTACTATGTATGTAGGTAGTCTCTGCCTGACCACAGATCCCCCTCATCATGTCGTTCAGAGTACAGTACATATACATAGGTATCTACTATGTAGTACAGAGTAGATGATGATGAGGAGATCAAACCACACGCAAGGATGCAAGCTTAGCTTTCCATATCTACCTATGAGATGACACGGGGTACTCCGTGCTCCATACCTACTTCCCAGCGCACAGGAACCTCATCCTGTACGGAGTATATGTATATGTAATCACTCATTTCTGAGTAACACAATCGTGTGCATCCATCTCCCTTGGCACCTTGCCGTCTCCTTGCTTTTTCCACCTCCTGCTCCCATCCTTGCGAGACAGACTTTACCATCCCCCCTTCTCCAGGTGCACCGACCGACCGACCTAGTCACCACCTCCCTGATCATCCGCCCGGATCAGAGGCGCAGGAGGCAGTAGATACATACCTAGGTCCTACCGAAACAAACATGGTCGGAGACGACGAGCGGGGGGGCGAGACGGAGCAGAGAATGATACATCATAATGACCCTTTTTTTGAGCAAGAACTACCTAGATACTCCGTACGGAGTACTGCCAGCTGAGAACAATGCGTGTGTGTGTGTGTGTGTGTGTCTCCACCTGGCATGAGCTGAAATCACATCCAAGCTTTCTTCATGTGGAATGACCGGGGCAGACGGGAGTCGTGCGGCTAAGCGATGCCTCCGACCCCTTTCTGGTGGTGGTTGCTAGGTATGCTGACGAACCCTTAATGGTGAGTTCGTACCCACGTAGTCGGTTACTGATTGGACTTGGTACGTATGTACACAGGTATGTCGTAGCCGGGAGGTCTAGAAACGGTATGCATCCCCTTGAGGCTGTCAGGAGGCAGCTGAAAGATGAGTCTGGGTAGGTAGTTTCCCCGGTGGTATTGAGCAAGGATTATTTGCTGTTTTCTTCTGCCTAGTTGGTACTGGTAGATGGTAGGAACGAGGAAGGGCCTGGTGATTGCCCAGGGTGTGTACACACACACACACCCCCTGGAGGCTGTCGCAAGGCGCAAGCAAAGTATCATCGATTGGGATTGGGACTGTGGGGAAGGCAGAAGACAAGGATGATTTCAACCCTTCCGATAAGCCACGCCACGAATCAGAGAGGGGGCACGGGTTTCGTAGGTACGAGACTGATGAGGCGAGATCTGTTCGTGGCAGGATTGTTTGGGCCGAGCACGCCGTCGCGGCTGATGTTGCTGCCAACCATCCATCGTCTCGTTGGAGCATGACTCGCCGGCGGGCCTGGGAGGACTTTGGCTGCAACAGGGCACATGGACGACTTGACGTATTATCAACCAGGGTCTTGGAATAGCGCGGGATGCCTACTGGAGGTCGTCGGAAAGAGGCTCGGCTCTACTTCGGGGTCGGTATTGTATGGATGTACTTCTGGTAATGATGGCGACGATGATGATGATGATGATAATATCAGGGTTACGTACCCCGTCCGTCGGGAGTCGCGGGTTATTCCAGCAGATCATCATCGACGACGACGATAGCAAGTCGCATTCGCAAACCAACCTTATCCACCACGCCCACATATGCACTACTGCATTTATGCATGACGGGCTGGGAGTCTGAGCGAGACGGGGGGGTTGAGTCGTGTTTCTTTCCTGGCCTGGTTCCAGAAGAATAATTTCGCTTTGATCATCCGACATCTGATATTGGCGAGAGCCCCGTGCTTCTCCGTCGTCGCCCTTTGTTTCCCCGCTCCACGTTGTCTGGAATTATTGGGACCGTTGGTGAAAGGATCACAGCTGGAGCCACTCGAGAGTACAATACCCGCTGTACGGAGTATTGCGTACCGGATGGGAGTTCGTGCCAGTCTGGTAATCATGAGGTACTCTGGAGTCTCTCAGGTATCTATAGATGATCCCATACGGAGTACACCTGGAAGACCCTCCTCGTATTGACTGGCGAGTTCCGGGTAGCACCCTCGAGCCACGGACAATGCAGATGAAGAGACACCAGGCGAGCTGGATCCGGATGCTATGGGGGGGCGCAATCCTGGCCCCCCATGGCTACGAATACTGTCTCACCCCAATCTGCCCTAGACACCAAAATTAGTCGTCCATCCAGGCAGCGAGGATAGACCTGGACGAGGGATATACACCATCGAATTCCAAGTTACTGTCGGTACAGCCTCGCAGGGCCCCATCAACCCCCTCCCCGCCTGGTCGCCGCTCCTCCACCCGGAAACCAAAATAACGCCTGCTGCGTAAGGGTGCTTTCTGGTGGATGGAGAGGAGAGAGACCCTGTCCTCAGCCGCCAACCACAAGCGCTGTGGACCGGGTTCAATTCCAGGCGGTTTTCGTCACTCGACGTTCATCCCCTACCCAAACCGCAGTGGAGTCGTCCACCTACGTAAGGTCCGGCCTGGGCTTCATCTTCCTACGAAACATAGTCTCGGTCGACGGAGGATTCGAGGATTCCTCCGGGAATGAGTCGCGACGGAGAGTTTCATCGCTGAGTTCGGCGGAAAACTAACCACCCCCCTTTCCCTTCTCATCGTGGATGAAGCATGATGGAAATGGCGGTGATTGCCCGCCCACAGTGGGCACGTACCGCATGAGGAATGAACTATCATAGGTTTGCTTCGTCCCGTATCACGGTGTGCCCTTGTTTGGGTTCCTTTCAACGCTCGGTTAGGGGGTCCCTCATTCAACCCGGGGGACACATGGATTGGATCGAGCTGGACTAGGGGGCTCTTGACGAGAAACTTCCGAGGTTGCAGATACACACGGACAGACGACTGGATCCATCCTGATCATTCCTATTGTCGCTCATCCCGATACAGCTGATACTGGACCGAAAGACACCCGGTCCCATCAACGGCCAGCATGTCACCCCATGTTTACTTTTTTTTTTCTTCTGACTTTGCTCGCTCCTGAACATGGATCGGCACAGGACGGATACCTAGACACTGCTCGCTCCCTGCCAAGTCACTGACAAGATAGTTAGCGAGCGCTTTTGTGGGAGCTGCCAACAGGGCGTCATATCATACGTATCTACCTGCCGATAGACAGACTTATCTGTCGGCCTCGCAGCAGAGCCAACACTTGCCAGACAAGGTCAAAGCGAAGCCACATCAGACCCGATCCTGGGTTCGGTCGCGACCGCAATATCAAGTTCAGGCCTTTGCGATGGAAAAAGAAATGAAACGACTCCCGAAAACGCAAACTGCAGCACCACGTACCATACCCTGACCTGACCCATCGGAACGGGATCGTCGAATGCAACACCAAGTCCTCTTTTGAGAGGGGACCACTGACTGACTGACTCACTGACTGACTGATTGGGTGGATGGGGATGTGGATGAATGGGGGATGGATAGTTGTGTGCATGGTATGACTCTGCAACCTGCCACGGCCGAGTCATCCTGACCATCACCATCCATCGCAACTCCCCCGCCACACCCTGTGGGCATCCCAAACCGGGGATCGATCACATTTGCCCGTCACACGCAGACCACCACGCTGGAACTCGTACGCATTGTCTCGGCACGTCGTGTCTGATTTGGCGGCGGAGAATCCCCGTCGGGCCCGACGCCAGTGGGATGCCATCCCCAAGAACCATGCGGCTCGTTTTATTCACAAAGCAACGATCCTGTGACGATGGTTCTTTCATGGTCGTCGAGAACGCTGTTATGATTCCATCGTGGGTCCACTGCATGATGTCGCTTGCTGGTCCGCCTGCCTTTCTGCTTGATTATTGATTGTCTGGAGCCCTCCCTCGATCGGACTATCTGAAATCGGCGGTTTACTTCTTCCCATTCATGCTTTGTGGGGTTATTGACTGCGCTGGGGAGGCAATTCCAGGAAATGATCGGTGTCTGACGCTTGACTACACCATGCCTTGCATCCCAAGAAATACATTCATCATCTACTCCGCATTTGACCCCAAAACACCCTTTAATCCCTCGTCTGTGTAGCCCGTTCTTATGACTATCACAGTTTCAATGTAATGGCGTGTTGGACGCAGCATCCTCTCGACGCTTCATGTCTCAGCGACGTGATATGCATAGCTACCTTCCTGTCAACCCAACACTCACCGATAGAAAGAAGAACGACCCGAGAAGTTTTTGTCGCTGAGCCAGTATCTACCCAATAATCCCACCCCCATGCAAGCCACGTCCATCGTGTCGCAGGTCTGCGAAAGGACCTTCTTTGTCTCTCAATCCCAAGACATTTCTAATGTCCGAGAAGACACCCGCGCCACAAAAGGCAGATGGACCAAAAAGGCTCCTCTGTCCGACTCGACGATATGGCCCTGTGAGACACAGATCCGACAAGATTGATTGCCCCAAGCCAGGATCTGAATCGGCTCCATGGGACAGAACCAGGTTGCAGACGATGCAACGGCACAACGGGCATCACCGGCCCAGGCCATCTACTCGCAGTGTCCTGGTCACCCAGGCGCGCAATCAACGTTACCAACATACTTGGTGACGTTGCGATGGAAGCTGCCTCCTTCCAGCTGCTCGGCGGCGGGTTCTGAAGACCCCCATGTCCATACATATGGTTTGCAAAGCCAACGGGGGGAAGCAAAGCAAAGACGCCCATTCCAGAAACCACCGATTCTTCGACAAGAGGGAGTTTGACATGACCGAACAGAACCTGACGGGACACACACGCTTTGGATGCCTGGTCCTCGTTTTCGTCCATGTCGGTCCGCTGTGGAAATCGTCCCGAAGAGGAGGGAGGCAACTCCGCAATGTCACACCACGATGCAGCCATGCACACACCCCCATCGACAAAGCAACACGTCTGCCTATCGACTTCTCTTCCTCCGACCTCCTTGTCTTACTACAGAGTCTATACATATGTTTATACATGGGTACCCATCCCGGAACCCCGATGCCCATGGCCCATGGCCTATGGCCCTGTTGCGGCTCCGCACCGATGCATACATACAGAGGTACATACGTACTTGATTTTCTCGACAGATCGAAGGCTTCCTCTTTCCATTTGAGTGCTCACTGAGTAGACCTGAGCACGCGCTGAGCGACCTGAGTTGATTGCTGAGCAGGGGCTGAGCAGAGGGCTGAGTAGCTCAAGGTAACCTCAATAAAATGCACCACGCTAGATGTTTTTTCCCTCATGAATTTCACCGTCGTTGCCCTTTACCCTCTCAAGTAGGTCATGGCATCATCAATGTGACGGGGAATTTCGATCATCTTCCTTCTCCCCCAGCAGTGAGGCGTAAGTTCAAGTGGAACGGCCTCTTTCTTTTTTTTTTTTTTTTCCACATGCCCATAGTTGCTTTCTCAGTTCGTGGGCACCTGCTGGTAGGTAGGAGGTTGCACTCATCTCTGAGTGGTCCCCGTTCTAGGTAGATTCTAGCCCCTTCGGGTTATCCGTAGCTACCTTACCAATTGATGTAGACGGCCTGTCGCGCTTTTCGCCATGTATAGGGAAAAAGACACTGTTCAATATCACGAAGTGGGCGTTCTGATATGGCTCTACATGGAGCATACTGGCTTGACCTACACTTGTTCACTGCATAGACTGCAACCTTGCCCCTTTCTGCAGTTCTCGACTAACCCATTCGGTAATGGAAACCAAGATGTTACAAAATCAACAATGAACTATAGATATCAAAAGCGGAAAGCACTGGGTCTGCTCTCCCTCTGAATTGCTCAATATGCCAAGAAGTGCCGCTTCTGATTATGCCCACTTATCTACGAAGAGAGTGGGATTGATATGGATCGATCCCATGAAGGTGATCCTTTATCCGAGGAGCGTGTTCGTCGCTCTTATAAACACACTAGGTAGGCCATCTGAGGAGCTAGGCAAGGATTCCTAGGATTCCGGGTTCCCCCAGGCGCAAGGAAAATGCAAGTCATTGCCACAAAATACTGGTGGATATCGGGGATTAAGGGACCGTTTACACTGTTGTTGGGCATTGCTGACCGAAGACAGTGAGAATAAATAAAAGCCAGATAAGAATCAGATCGATATAATCTCCGTAGCATCGCGTAAATGCAAAGCTAAGATTTAAGATATCTAAGTAGGGAAGAGCCTTTCTATACATCAACTCATCTTACAGGAGGATTCCACAGCTTCCACAGCGGATATTTCGAAGAAATAGAGGCCACCTCAGTCACAGCAGGATACATTGACAGTCCCTTCTATAGTTTATAGAAACCAAAAATTGTTTTCTGGAGCAATCTTCGCACAGAATTAACTTATTCCTCTCCAGTATTATACATCGTGGCTTGAGTGAGGGCCGGCTTCTGCCTGGATCTGAGAATAAATGGAAACAGCTTGCTCGTATGTTTCATGGGAGGTCCAGCCATCCCTGCTCATGATTCCGGATAAGGCGTCCCAAAAGTCTTGTACTTCATTCCAGCCTTCACTATCCTCATTATGTTTGCTCATTTCTCTCGGAGAAAAGTCGATGGGGCACGCAACCGTATGGCCTAGTGAAGCCCACTTCCTTCAAGCATCGTTCAGTAAGCAGAATTGGTCCAGTATGCAGGGTTAGCTCACAAACTTACATCTGTATCCTTATTAAAGACTCTCGTAGTGGGATGATATCTCCATCCCATGTATTCCCAACAAAGCGAATTGGATCTGTGAGGGTCTTGTCATTTGGATACTGGAACACCCTGCTCAGAATTGGATTTCTTTCGGCCGTATATTTCTCATAGAGATATACTAGGATCGAGTTGGTGACTTTGCCCTTGACTGCACTTTGCGTATTTTCATCCAGCTGCTTGAAATTTTCAGGTAGTTCGAGTATCAAGTCATCGTTATAATCGAGAAAATGAGGATGACGGCCTTGTAGGAACAACGGACCCGCTGCTGTGCTTTGCCAGTCAATGATGCTAGTGATATGACCACCATCATCGACAAAAATATTAGGAGTGCGGAGGTCGGGGTGCCATAAGAATGATCCTAGAATACTTTCCTCCTGTGGAATCAGATGAGGAGCAGTAGATAAATATCGTTGGAGAAGAGAAACGTGCTCAGCAGGGTTGTTCTGGCTGTGGGAAACGAATAACGGATCATCTGGAGAACGCGGGGTTGCATGTTTCTGGATCCAAGCGATCTCTCGAAGGGCAAGAGCCTGGATGTAGTCAACCGCCGAGGCCCCTGTCTACAGTGATCAGCTTGATCGGCGACGAGAGATTGATGAAACAGGCATACATGGCCCACGATCAATATCCATATCGCCCCGCCCTTTACTCCAGAATGCTGTGTCTACGATCGGCCCGATGGTAAACTTCTCAGCAATTTTCTGCTTCAGTTCATGCGACAAGTTGTCTGCGTCGACTATTGCAGAGTGAGATCCAGGAGGTGCGTCTTCCCGGTAGAAAAGGCAACCATATCTGCTCAAGTTAGAAGGTATGAATCATTTCGCATTTGAATCATAGGGATCAACATACTCTGACAATTTCAACGATAACAATTTGCGTTGGATGGTCACAATATCCTCCATCGTCTGAACCTTGCATTCAAGGTCCATGTCTGTCCAAGCATCTGCGAGATTTTGCCCGGAGGCATGCTCCATGATGATGTACTCAGCCCCTACAGGGTTCGTAGAGTCAACTGCAGAATTCCATGCAAGAACTTTGGGGACGGGAAGACAGAGTATGGTTCTTAACTAAAAGTTATGTCAGATCACTCAGATGCAAGTCTAGACATGGATAGTTCACAGGATCGAAATCTACTCACAAAGTCCATTGTGGCAACCTCGGACGCTGTTGTCAAGAAAGCTGGCCCAGCATTCGGATTTGGAATTCGAGCAACAACTGTCTTCCCATTGCCCAGAGTAAGCTTGAACGACTTGTTGTAGGACCCTTCCCCTATCTTTGCCATACTAACACAGGATCCAGAAGATGATGATTCCATAGCGATTTTCTGCACCTCAAGTATATCAAATTCGCGATACCTCTCTTGAAGTTGCTGCCTTTCATCCCAAACCCATCGTCCACTGGTATAACGAAAGAAATCCTGTGAATCTCCGACAATATTCGCCATGCGAAGCTGGGGGTGTTGATAGGAATAATGTCGACTTGAGATGGGTAATAGGGTGAGCTCTCTCGAAATGCTTCGAATCTCCTTCAACATGCGTGAGAATATAGGCATGATTACTGCAAACTATCGGGTGATCAGAGAAAGATTATCGCAGGAGGTTCTTCATCATACTTGGGGTGAGTGTATGCCTCACTTTTAGGTTGGCACCCGTGTTCGGTTACACTCCATCACACTTCGACTTGCGTTATTGTTCATAGGAATTAAACAACTTCAAAAAACCCGAGGGCTGTTCATCTGGCACCGCGGTCGAACTACCTGTGCAAAATACCTGGGGGTAAAGTATAACAGAGCTCACGTGACTGCTCACTGAGCACTGGCTGAGCACCGACTGAGCGCTCACTGAGCCGTGAGCCGTCATGTCAATTACCCACTGAGCAAGCCCCCGAGCGCCCTCAGTAAAGCGGCGATGTCTGCAACAGGAAATTTGCGATAATGTAGAAAAGCAGCTACGTATAGGTACATATGTACATACAACCCCTCTACATCCACAAGCCCGTCCACGTCCATATCCCAAGGATGAAAACAACCACTCGCAAAAGTCCCGACAAAGCGCGGGATGCCTGTTTACGTACTAAGGTAGGCAGGTAAGTAGGGAGATACTAGAGCCGAGGAGAAACTCCAGGTACATCACATCACTAACGAATTATCAGCATCGGATGGACACCTCCAGTGGATAGATCACATTACATTATTAGGTACGAGGAAGAAACATGATTTCTTGGAAGACCGAAGGTTGAGGATCTTCGTGCTGTTTTCTTGCCCGGGTTGAGGTGGGAGATCCTGCAGGGCTGGGTCTAGGGACCTACCAAGCTGGATGCAGAGCGCTTGTTGCGGGTGAGACATGATGTGGGATGTTTCCATGTGGAAGGCAACCGGTGCGTCCGGTCTGGTTTGGGGGTTTTGTGGATCGGATCTACGACGCAGGTGTTGTGATGGCTGTGCGGTTTATGGGGGCATACTCCGTAGGAGGGTTGTGGGTACCTAGGTCCTCATCATTTCGGGTTAACCTTTGGAGTACGATTCTAGACTGAATAGCTTTTGCTCGACTGAGATGACAATTCAGGACGGCACAATTGTCTAGGTCTTACATCAAGATATGTTTCTGTCCGGGAATTGCTGTTCTGTGTTGATATAGTTGTACCAGTGGGTGTTGTTGATCCGGTAGAATGCCCGCATATATATCATTAGGGATGCAACTTGAGAAGAACATGTAGAACAAGTACAGCTAAACTTATGAAAGAAGAAGCTGTCAAGAGCGTGACATTTCATTCTATAATGCTAGACATAGGATGTCGAGAGTCAGATGCCGCTGCTCAACGTTCTCCCCCGCGTACATCCTCCACGGGAAAAACGTTGACCAGGGCTACCAGCGGCTGACGGTGAATACAATCCGCATAGGGATGTTGCATTCAAATCAACAGACAGACCGCCGCACCGGTCCTGGTCGACGCAGAAGAATGTCGCCTGCGATGGGTCTGGGAAATACTTTACCCCCCCGCATTCTGTTTGGAGGGGAGACGTTGACTCCGTCCGTGAGCCCTGGGACTCCATCGCAGCTTAGCTCCCTAGCTCTCAAGTGGGCACTTTCCCCTCATGGACCGGACCCCCCACGGTCCGGGTGAGAAAAGGTCATCCTGATGTCAGCGATGTATGCTCCCGCCAACCGAGGCTGGACAGCGGCGCTTCCGGGTCAAACAGGAAGGATGGATAGGCGTCCCCGGATTCCGACTGTGCAGCATGATTCTGATCGTATCTGACCAGACAGCTTGGATGCCGATGCGGGCGATCCCGGCGGACTCGGCGACAACCGTCGCTGACTCAGCAGGGTCTTTCAAGAGTCCCAAAATAGAGACTGGATTTTCTGGTCGGAGGGAATGCCGATGGGCTGAAGCCTGGCCTGGCCATTCCTACCTTCTCCGTCGAAAACTCTCTCGGAGGAGATCGCGAAGAATCGAGAAAGAATCAGTGACTATCTATCGAGTGACGTTCCCCTCACGGTCCCCTCACAGCCCTAAGCGCTTAAATTGCCAGACTGAGGCATTCCCCTCACAAGAGTAAATTCTTGGAAAACTCCGTCGGGGGAGCCACTCCACCGGCACACCGATTCGCCCAAAAGAGCTAACATCTCTTATCGCATCATTTTTTTTTTCCCTCCCTCACTGCCTTGACTCAGCTTCCTCTTCTCGCTTCCTTTTCTCTTTCTCTCTCACTCTCCTCTCCTCTCCTCTCT
>RHLO01000948.1:0-10055 GCA_003719415.1 Aspergillus olivimuriae
CTCCCCCACAATGGATCCCTCCATCCACTCCACCGATGGCCCCGACTCGATCGTCCCCGGCAGCAATCCCCCAACCGGCGTCCGCCAGCGACTGCGATCCTTGCGACGCGCCTTCACCACCCGCGACGGCCTGCTGGGCGACTATGACTATGGCTTCCTCTTCCGCCCCAATCTCCCCTTCCTCAAGCAGGACGCGCGACCGCCCCCCTTCTTCGGTCTGAACGAGCGCATCCCCGTCCTGCTCGCCTTCATTCTCGGCCTGCAGCATGCCCTCGCCATGTTGGCCGGCGTCATCACGCCGCCCATGATCCTCAGCAGCTCGCTGGCCCTGCCCCCGGACGTCCAGCAATATCTGGTGTCCACCTCGTTGATCGTCTGTGGCCTGCTGTCCATGGTCCAGATCACCCGCTTCCACATCTACAAGACCCCCTACTATATCGGCAGTGGCGTGCTCTCCGTCATGGGCGTGTCCTTTGCCATCATCACCGTGGCCAGCGGGGCCTTTAACCAGATGTATGCCAATGGCTTCTGTCCCTCCGCCGCGGATGGCACCCGCCTGCCCTGCCCCGAAGCCTATGGCGCCCTGATCGGCACCTCGGCCTGCTGTGCCGTGGTCGAAATCATCATGGCCTTCATCCCCCCGCGCATCCTGCAGAAGATCTTCCCGCCCATTGTCACCGGCCCCACCGTCATGCTCATCGGCATTCATTTGATCGGCACCGGCTTCCAGGACTGGGCCGGCGGGTCGGGCTGTCTGGACGGCCTCTGTCCGTCCGCCACCGCGCCTCGGCCGCTCCCCTGGGGCAGTCCCGAATTCATCGGCCTGGGCTTCCTCGTCTTTGTCACTATTATCCTCTGCGAGCGCTTCGGATCGCCCATCATGAAGTCCTGTTCCGTCGTCCTCGGCCTGTTGATGGGCTGCATCGTCGCCGCCGCCTGTGGGTATTTTAGTCGCGCCAACATTGATGCTGTTAGTCTCCCCGCGCGCGCTGTCCGTTCCCTCCTGCTAACCCGCTGGTACAGGCGCCCGTCGGATCCTTCATCTGGGTCAAGACCTTCCCCTTGTCCGTCTATGGCCCCATGGTCCTCCCCATCATCGCCGTGTTCATTATCTGTGCCTGTGAATGTATCGGCGACGTGACGGCCACCTGTGACGTGTCACGCTTGGAAGTCCGCGGCGGCACTTTTGAATCCCGCCTCCAAGGCGCCGTCCTGGCCGACGGCCTCAACTCGGTCATCGCCGCCCTGGCCACCATGACCCCCATGACGACCTTTGCCCAGAACAACGGCGTCGTGGCGCTGACCCGCTGTGCCAACCGCACCGCCGGCTACTGCTGCTGCCTCATCCTCATCATCGCCGGCATCTTCGCCAAATTCGCCGCCGCCATCGTCGCCATCCCCAATCCCGTCATGGGCGGCATGAAGACCTTCCTCTTTGCCTCGGTCGCCATCAGTGGGCAAGCCATTGTCGCCAAGGCGCCCTTTGACCGCCGCAATCGCTTCATCCTGACCGCCTCCATGGCCCTCGGCTATGGCGCCACCCTGGTGCCGACTTGGTTTGAGAATGTCTTTCCCCCCACGGACAACCACAACCTGGAAGGCTTGTTCAACGCCATCGAGCTGGTTCTCGAGACCGGATTTGCCGTCACCGCCTTGTAAGTGCCTCCACGGGGAGTCCCCCACCTCTCTCAGGGACCGATGCTAACAAGGTCTCAGTGTCGCCATGCTGCTGAACGGCATCATGCCCCAGGAGCCCGAGGAAACGCCGGCGCAGACGGTCGCCCCCGTCGAGCCCGCCGCCGGCTCGGAGCCCGACTATCCCACGAAACACGCCTGAGGCGCGGCGCGGCTCATCTCCGGCGACGAGGTCCGGCGGGATGGCGGGATCATCTCGATCCGGGCGGTCGTGGCGCTACGCATGTATATCATCTAATCCGTAATTTTATTGTATAGAGCTATCGAACTTTCCAGGTTGTCTGCGTCCTTGTTGCTCTTTCCGTAGGCCATCCGTAGGAACGGCGGCGCTCTATGAGCTCATTCGGGGGTCACCGCGAGGGAGCCATCCACTGGCCAAGAACGGATTGATCCGACCAGGACGATCGATCACCCGAGTCGGAAAAAGGCGGTTCGATGGGGAGGTCGATGTGCCGGGTGACCTCCCGATCCATGAGGATACCCCTGTGGATTCTTTCACAATGCCCGCTCATATGGATTGTCGCGCAATAGATATCACCCACGACAGGTCGAATCAGAGGGCGGTAGCTGTCCTAGTTGAGGAGTCTTAGGCTTCGGCTGTTCTGGTTCGGGAATCTTCAGAGTAAAGGGGTTTCTCCCACTCCACCTACTTTCGTCCAGACCGTCATGACTATCCTGCATAACCTCATCCAGCGGCGCCTATTCCCCCAAGTACTTCCGATGAGCCCAGGCCATGATTTGTGTCAACACTCCCAGGGACAGAACAATTCCAATTCTTCATCCCTGAGGCACGAAGCGAGTCATCGTACTCAGCCAAGATCAGAAAGATCTCATGCCGTCCTGCGACATACGAATTCGCCAAGGACGTCAGAATAAACGTGCCAGGAGGAGTTAGGGTAGGCCCTGGCATTTTGCTCGATTCGCATCAGTCGTGCACACCCAACCATTTCGGCGCTTTTCTGCATCTGGATGAGTGTTTGTTTGGAGTCGCTCAACAAGCGCGTAAGCGTTTGCCTGGCCGTCATCCAGATATTTATCCGTCCGAGCTTCATCGCTACCCACGCAAACGGGGCATCAACGCTGTCCTGTGCATAGAACACGCACCCTTTTTTAGAACTCTCTTGAAATTGGTGGCCGGTGAGATAGTTGAGGGATTCAATGATTTCTTCGACGGAGTCTCGTCCAGCTGTCATTCGGGAATCCGCGTCGTCTGCTCCTTGAGCATATGGCGGATCCGCCGCGTAATCGGGGTGTCAAAGGATCATAATATGAGCTGATGTCGTCGGGATGTCGCCCGGCCGGCAACTTCTTCCCCACCGCCTTGACGGCAAACAAAACATTCCATCTAGATCACCAACCGACCTGGATAACCTCAGAGGTGGCTATAAGGAGGCTGTGCCTCAATGACTTCTTAATCACCCCAGTGTACCCCCGGTGCTGTAATTCCTCCGCCACCTATTGCTGTCATCATGCCCTATTCGGAGTCTCCCGAGCGGCGCAAACTACGAGCTGACTTGCGCACAGTCACAAACCTGGTTGCCAGCCTAGACAGTCATGAGTTTGATTCATCTGAGGAGACGGCGGATTATATCAAAATCGTGCCCCTGGATTTAGACGAAAATTCCCCCGCCCGTCCGATCTTTTTCACGCCCTGTCCGGCCTCTCTGTTACGCGATCCCGATGACAACTACGACCGGGATCGGTCAGGGTTCTTTGATTTTGACTCCCTCCCAGCAATCCATCGGAAGCCCATCGACTGTGGCCGGAACATGGAGGAGTACTTTTCTCATTACGTTTACGCCTGCGCGTTGCGCCAACGAGCTCTCCGTCGCCTGTGGTCCCCGGTCAGGTGAAACCCCTACCTATTCCTCATTCAGACCTAGGTTCCCTACTCGTTGGACTTGGCTTCTGGCAGGACGGCCACCTTAGCCTGGGTGATACACCGTTCGTTGAACTGGATCGGTATACCATTCCCGAATATATTACCACGAAGGCTTTCCAAGTACACGACGGCCCATATCCGCATGCAAAAGCGATGGTCTACCACAACCTGCACGGCGTGGATGGTAAAGTACTGCAAGGCGAAGTCCTGGTTGCCCTCCGCATGATCATCGCGCAAATGAGGCGGGCTCGCTTCCTGGACCACATGATTGCACCGTTAATACGCAACCACTCCATTCCCATCTATCCGGAAGCCAAAAGAAAAACAACGCTGAACTAGAGTTGTACAGATCCTTCTCTTCTCATTCATGGGACCCCAGCATGCTCGCTTGGTCGAAGCGTATTTCGATGGCACTTCGCTCGTGGTGCGTCCGACGCGGCTTTTTTGATTTGCGTACAAAGGACGAGGCGACTATCAAACAATTTGGCCAGTGGTTCTTTGGAAAGCCAATGGGTAAGACGAAATAGGCCTTGTAGTGGTCCTGTGCTTGTCACGATCGTTATGGAAGGTAGATCGGCGTTAACAGGATGAAGTTTCGGCTGGGTTGAATGGGTATATTTGATTGCCTCCTTGTCTTTGCCTCTTGAATCTTCTATTGTCTGTGCTTCCGGGCTATCTAAACGACTGGACTGGATGTGTCGCCCAGCTGAGCGGTCGTTTCTCAGCTTATACTAGCATGTCTAGGGTGTCAAGCCTTGAGTACAGACCTTTCAAGACGCACGCCACGATGGTAATGAGCGCGACCAGCTGCGCTCTCTTTCACAAGTCAAGTAATTCATGACAGGCACTAAGAGCCATCGCAAGCTTGCTCACAGCTTCTAGTACTCTGAGGTTTGCCGAAGCTGCGTGTCCTGCTAGTGTAGGAAGTCAAGCACGAGATTAACTCGACGTCCCTGCAAAGGACCTTTCAAAGAACCAAGGATGTTGACACTGTGAGCCGCCAAGCAATGTACCTATCGCGCTGATCACCAACACATCTGTTACCAGCGTGCTGCGGCTGCCATTTCAGTGCAACAAAAGCCATGAAAGACTGCATGGATCGGCAGAGTGAGAAACGCGAGTTGGTAGCGGCATGGACGACTCGGGACGTCTAATACCCAGTAAAGAAGATAACGTGTGGCCAGCACTGAGGCATAGTTTTGATAAAGTGGTGGGTCCAAGCCTTCTCGAATTTTGCCGGTGGCGCTGGTAGGCTAATCTCACTCCAATGCAAAGGCTTGGACCTTCAGTGCTTGATGCATCACACGCAAGAACACGAGGAAAACTGATTTGTTGATACCTTGGGAATGAGGAGCACGCGACAAATCATGGCCCATTTAAGCCCTAGGAATGTGTGCGGCTTATATGAAGCAGAATCTATGGGCTACAGGCAGAGTAGTTCTCCAAAGTCTTCTCGTCGCAAGTCCCTAAAAGGATATACCAACGAGGCCTCGCCAGAACCTGCGGGATGCCTCATATATATATATGTTACCAATCCTAGCTATATCGAGATTTCCCCACGTGATGCTCAACACTTCCATTCGATGGGAATCACTTTCAGGTGTGCCAGCGACCATGCATCACAGTTGTGGGGGGCTTCATGCGCTTTTCAGCTTTACAGATACATTCCAGAAACATCTTGGATGAATGATCAGGTCCCATTCTTGTGCCCTGGGCCGGTAAACCTCCAAATACAGTCAGCATTAGCGTGTTGTTCGTGTTTTGAGGGAGATTATGGGGTTAGCAGTTATGTTGACCGCTGAGAGAGCTCCTAACTTGAACTGGTAAGAAAACACGATAATCCAAGCAGGGTCACCCAGCAGGAACCCAATCAACTTTAACCATAAGATGAGTTGTTGGGGCCCACTTGATCCCTCTGGCTTCTCCACAGTCAGCCTGGAGGCTCTTGATATGAATGGTGCTCCATGATATGGAGAATACCGGGGTTCCACCACCACAGCCAAACAGCGGAAGCGCCAACTGATATAGTGGACCGGGGCCCCTCAATGGTGTGGTGGACATCTTACTCGGGACGGCTGAGGCTGTACGGAGGAGCGAACCCTAGGGCCCGCACACCGATTGCCCCGTGGTCAGCCTCACCACAATAAAAATGTACATTTGAGATGGAAAACCCACATAAGTGAAATGCATTTTGATACAGGATTTCTCTAATTTCTGTCGATTCCAGTGTGAGGTCTGCGGAGTACAACACTGAGCCACTGCGCCCCATCCCGTATGAACTCTCCGAATTTTTCCATATGGAGTCTAGTGATTCAAATAGCACATAAAGTGTCTCACAAACCCCTGCACTTGGCGTTTTGAGGCCGCCCCATAGAAGTAGTTCAGATAACCAGTAACGCCTCCGGGTCTGAGTACGGGGCCAAAATGCGGAGAATCTCCCAGTCGGATGAGTTTCCCAAGGCGGCAGGAGTGGTCGGTCTGCGCCGCTAATAATATCAAGTGCTGTCAGAAGCGAGCCCCAAGGTCTTGGCATCTCCACGGAGTAAGCCTATTGACTGTAGCAGATGCTGTGGACCAAAGATCATGCTATGATTAATCAACCGACCCTCCTACCCTGGGAATGATAGTGCAGGGGTCGGCTAGGGTTAACATGAGCGGGTCTCGAGAGAGGGGGAAGTGCCTATGAGCGATTTTCTATTTCATGCCCTGAGCGCAGCACCTGGGGTATGGGCTAAAAGCCGATGATGTTGGTTCATGCGTACCCAAAGCTGTCAACTGCCTCCTGGCCATAAAATCGAGGCCCACGCACGCTCGCAATGCTTCTCCCCCGGCGGTTGTTGAGGCCGGGCTTTGCGTGCTTAAGCTGGCCTGTATGCCGTCTGGTATTGGGTTTTGCCCTATTCTACGGGTTCGCCATAGACTGGGCCCGCACCAGGGGGTGGCGCGATCCAACATCTGCCTTCTTCGCAGAAGAGAAAGCATATGAGCCCGTCTATTCTCTCCAGCGGACAGAGCAAGCCAACGCCTTTATCAAACATGCCAACAACAACACCCTTCCCCTCCATTTTCAGACCAAAGCCTCGCTCCATCCTACTATGTGTGTGGGAATCGCCTCCGTGGCACGGAATGGGGTCAGCTATCTCCAAGGCGCGGTAGGGTCGGTTCTGGAGGGCCTAACGGCGAAAGAAAGAGGCGAAATATACCTAATCATTTTCATTGCGCATTCGAATCCAGAAGAGCACCCAGCGTACGTGGAACCATGGCTGCATGCCCTCTCGGATAAGGTCCTCCTCTACGACCCAGAGCTGGTGGATATCGAGCACATCCAGCGCTTAGAGACCCCGGAGGCGAAGACCTTTGCCCGTGAGAAAGGACTATTAGACTACACATATCTCCTCCGAGCGTGCGAATCCGCTCACACATTACACACACTGATGCTGGAGGATGATGTGATTGCGCTGGATGGCTGGTATCACCGGACCAAAAACGCGCTTTCTCTCGCTGAGCAACAAACCATGGAGGAGGGTGCAGATAAATGTAAGGATGGACAATGAGGGAAATCGCACCATGGGAAAACATCCACTAATTAACCATTGCCATAGGGCTTTACCTTCGACTGTTCTATACGGAAAAGTTCCTCGGATGGAATTCGGAAGAATGGCCCCTCTACCTGTTCTGGTCTCTGCTTGCTGCCCTCAGCGTCGTGGCTACAACGGTAGGGATCCGCCACTGTTGCCCAGCGACAAATGCATACCTTCCAAATAAGATAGTCGCCCTCCTCGCGCTCGTCATGACTCCTCTTCTTATAATCCTATTCTTTGCGGCCGGGCGGATTACAATGCTCCCGATGGCTGCCGGAGTGCACGCAATGCCCAAGTTCGGCTGCTGCTCGCAGGGGCTGGTCTTTCCACAAGCCCGCATCAGCGATCTGGTGTCCTGGTACGATTCCAAGCGGGTGGGATACATCGATATGCTTACGGAGAGCTATGCCGATGAGAATAACGAAATCCGTTGGGCACTGACTCCGAGTGTTCTACAGCATGTGGGGAGGAAAAGTTCAAAGAGTATTACTCCAGGGAAACACAGGGAACACATGACGGTTTCAGAAACGATATGGAATTTCAGGTTCGAAGAGAGTGACGCAGAAAGACTACGCTCAGAACATCGACAGCAGACGGAATCAGAGATAGAGAGACATGTATAGAACAGATGAATGAAGTCTGCCCAGCTGTCATATGTTACCTACACAGCAACAAGCGCCCGTTAACGAGAAGCTGCAGTCAACATCAGGTGCCCCCTCAGAATGGGGCCTGAGCCAGAGTTGAAGCCCACAACGCGCTATCAAATGCGACAATGGCAATGACGACATTCTAGGAAGGCCAGGTCAGCGCAGAAAGCAGATCTCACGCGCCGTATCTGGCATCTGATCAGCGCCCAATTAACACAGGACGAGAGATGGGCACCTAGCCGGCTCACTGCGGTCGATATACGAGGTTATGTTCTGGGGGGACATTGATCACACCGAGCGTCGATATCAGACTACTCTAGTCAGTAGCTTGACCATGGATCTTCAGCGGGTCGTGCCTACATCTTCGGTTCTGGGGCAGCAGAGTCAACTTTGACCCTAACGCGGACATCGGTCTCGTGGGATACGAAAGAGCCAACGATCATTGTCGGACTCTCCATTTGACCTCACACGAGCCATTCTTCCGTCGCCATTCTGATTACGATTCACGCGTAGGGACCGAGGTTTCTTGGTCCATAGAGTATTCTATGGGCGCAAAGGGGCATCGGCACGCCTTCGTTCATGATTACAAGTGGCAGTAGGATGGGTTCGTCCGACCCGGACGAGAGTCTTGGGAATATAATATTCAATTCGTAAAACACATAGATCATATTAGGCGCCCCGCTCTGGAGGCAGGGTGTGCCAGTCAGGGCCGGTTTCATACTATGTATGCAAACATCTTCGTGCGACATCCCATGGTAATTATCACATTCATTATTCATCTTCCATATCGTAGCCTCCCCTCACAGCGATTTCAACAAAGTATCAATGATCGGCAAGAAGGCACTAGCAGCGTTGATCAAGGTGGTGGTTTCATTCACGAACTTCGGGGTGAGGAGGTCATTCGCATTGTCCAGGAGACCGGTGATTTCCTTGAAAGTGTCGGGCGTGAGCAGCGTCGCCAGATCGGGCAGAATGGCCTCCACTCCCGCCAGCAGCGTGCCCAGAGACGAGACGGTGGACGGCGTCAGGAGGTCATCCGCGTGGGTAATCACGTTCGACGTCTCGTTCACAAAGGTCGGGGTCAGGAGCGTGGTCGCGTTGGTGAGGATGTATCCCAGGGAATGGATGGTGGAGTTGTGCAGCAAGGTCTCGTTGATGGCCGGCACCAGAGGCACCGTGTCCGTCAGGAGATCCCGCAAGCCGCCCACGATCTTGGGGGTCAGGAGAGAGTCGGCGTCGCTGATGAGACCAGACGTCTCCGAGACGAACGTCGGGGTCAGAAGGTCGGTGGCGTTGGTGACCAGATATCCAATCGAGTGCAGCATCGCCGGCGTGAGCAACGTATCCGTTAGGAGCGGCAAGAGGGGGACCACATCGCCGAGGATCTCCTTCAATCCACTGACGAGGCCAGGTGACAAGAGATCATCGGCATCGCTGATGAGGCTGGTGGTTTCGCTGACGAATTTGTCCGTGAGGAGTTTGTTGGCGTTCGTCAGAAGCGAGCTGATCGCGGAGATGGTGGATGGCGTGAGCAACTTGGTGACCTCGGGGATCAGAGGCGTCACCTCCGTCAGGAGATCCTTCAATCCGTCCACCAGCGACGGGGTGAGCAAGCTACCCGCTTCACTGATCAGGCTCGACGTTTCATTGACGAATTGAGGGGTCAGCAAATCGTCGGCATTGGTCAGCAGGGAAGTGATGGACGAGATGGTCGACTTGGTCAGGAGTTGAGCCAGGTCGGGCAACACCACGATCACTGCGCTGAGCAGTGTCTTCAAGTGGTCAATGACATCCGGTGTCAGCAGATCCTTCAGGCTGTCCACCAGGTCGGGCGTCAGTAGGCGGTTGGCATTCTCCAGCAGAGATGTGATTGAGGCGATCGTCGACTTGGTCAGGAGTTGAGCCAGGTCGGGCAACACCACGATCACGGCGCTGAGCAGCGTCTTCAAGTGGTCAATGACATCCGGTGTCAGCAGATCCTTCAGGCTGTCCACCAGGTCGGGTGTGAGCAGACTGTTGGCATTCTCCAGCAGCGATTTGATGGAGGCAATCGTCGACTTGTTCAAGAGTCCAGCCAGGTCGGGCAACACCACGATCACGGCACTGAGCAGTGTCTTCAAGTTCTTGATCACATCCGGGGTTAGCAAATCCTTGAGACCATCCACCAGGTCGGGTGTGAGCAGACTGTTGGCGTTCTCCAGCAGCGATTTGATGGAGGCAATCGTCGCCTTGTTCAAGAGTCCAGCCAGG
>RHLO01000950.1:0-22784 GCA_003719415.1 Aspergillus olivimuriae
GGGGGGGGGGGTGGGGGGGCGGATTACAGCGTCAGCGTCAAGCGCTGGAGTATCAATGTTGTGAGGGCGTTCGATCAGGAGGAGTCAGATTTTGACTCCGTTGGTATTTCCCTGCGTACTGGCCAGGCGTTATATTGGTGTCTTTCTTCAGCCTTGCTGGTTCGCCTCAGCCGTAGAATAGCGCTTGCAAGAACCGGGCTCGTCTTGTAGATTTTGGGAGTACACTAGGCTATCGGGAGAGGACGGATACATTGGAGTATGGCACAAATGTTGTCCGAAGATTACGTGTAGCCTCCACTGGCAGCTACAGGAACACTCCACGAATGACGAAAGTCGCCCCGAAGTCGCCCCAGCGAATCCATACTCGGTCATGCTACCATAGTATTATTGCTTTGGACGGAATCGAATAGAATCGAAACGGTTGCTAGGTGTGGCCGGGTGATCCGAGCCTGCCTATACCACCGACCGATAATGTCGTCCGGACAGGGGTCCTCATGCTCTTCCTCTTGTGCCGTGGACGGGGCAGTAGCCGGATTGGTGAGGTGAGATGAGATGAGGGATATAGGTAGGTGTCCTTGGGTATGTATCTACCTAACCTAGGAGGATTAGTTTATGCAGTAGATGCCTATTACCAGGACCCCGTCGTAGTGGATCAGTGAATGGATGAGTGGAGTGTGAAGAGACGGTCAGTCACGGAGATCGCCGTATGACATCATCTGGGAGGTGGCGTTCATCTGACCGTCGCTCATCCTGAACACGGAGGATTAGTCCCCGTTGGACTTTTAGGGGCAAGTCATGAATGGGAGGTGAGATGGCGAGGAGGACTCTGCCCCGGTTTGGTCTTGCTTGCGGTGTGAATTTGTGGTCTTTGTGGTCGGTTGGATGGTGGTGGTGAAGGGGGCGTGCTTGTATTCATCCATTCTTTATTTGGCTTTGAAGTGACTGCTGTCTCAGTTAGAACCTTCGGTATGGATTTGATGGTGGTGGGTGGACAGACAGATGGATGGAGAGGACGTTTATTGTGACTTGTGTTTCGACTTGTAACTTGACGTGACTAGACTAGACTCGGACTGGAGTTGAGTCGATGGCGGAATCCGGCGACAGACGATAGAGGAGGCTCCCTCGTATTGCATCCGAGAGAACGGTACCGAGGGAGTCTGTGCTGTGCGTAGAGAATTAGCCGGGTGGTTGGATATATATCCTGGCTGGACGGGATGGACCATCCCACTTACTCAAGGGCTTGATGCGATGCGGGGAAGACATCGAGAAAGTCACTGGAATAGGAGAATCGGGAGTTTCTTAGTTTCTGAGAGAGTCGGTGTTTGTTCCTACCTGGGGCTGGGGTTGGTTGCGAATTTACTTCTGACTTTGTGTATGTTCCTGGGAGATGACCTGTGTTTGGTGGTTGGGTGGATTATCTGTGGCATCATGGTCTACTGCCTGTGGGCTATGCCGGTGACATCAGATAAGAATAGTATATTCTTTATTCTTCACAATTTGATTATCTATTGTCATTCATGATCTGCTATCGCCACTATCACTCCGTAATTCTCCTGCGCCGCCGGCGCATCGGGTACGAGTACACACCACGTAGGAGACACCCGGCGGCAAAACCAGTGATCACAAGTAGGGAGCGTCTTGGTCATTCTCGCGGAGTTGATCCTACCTCCGAAGTCCTCCGTTTACTCGACACCATGTACCCTGTCCCTGAGTCCCGATGTACGTAGCTCGATAGGTAGGTAGTATCTATCTGGGACGGGACGAGCCTCCCCTTCCCAGATCCCATCCAGTCGACTCCCACGTCACATCGTCACTGCACACGACAAGAAAGGGGCAAACTAGGGACTCAACCACTCCGGTCAATAAACCAGCACTGCAAAGCCAACTTGCTCGATCGCCAAGATCACAGAGGCAAATAGTTGGGGCAGATGATCGACGATGATCTACCGGTAGGCTGTTCTTGTGTGATGATTTGGGTTGATGTTTCTTCCCGTGCACCCTGCAGGAGGATATCGACCGACCTAGGTCATCATGGCCCACACGTATTTCCAAACCTAGGTCGACGCGACCTGCCAAGACGACACCACCTCAGGGTATCATTCGGAGAAGGGCGGATCCGTCTCACAGGAGAAAAGAGGGAGGGAGGGAGGAAGAGGAGGACAGTCACCTCGACGGAGTATTCATCAGCGCCCCCCGAGACCAGCCAGAAACCAGCTCAGCAAAGCTAATCCCGCCCAGACATTCCAGGCAGGACTTGGCAGCGTTCTTGGCTGTGTCACTGGGAGGGAGGGCCAACAGTTGTGTGTGGAACTGGCCCTCCCTCCCAGAGGGAAGGTGATGCGTCCGGACTCCGGTCCGATGCAAGGAGATGGAAGAATGCCGCCGGAGGGTGGTCATCCCGTTCATCCTCTGGTAACCCTCACGCTCAGCAGTCTTGGCAGATTCCCACCGTTCGTGCGGTCATCCTGGGGGGAATGAGAGAAACGAGGGAGGGGGGAGAGGCGCAGTCATCCGACAGACGTTGCCAAGCGCTGTTGTGGAATGGGAGGAGGAAGCAGGACGGAAGGGGGCGCACACCAACAATGTTTGTGTTGTGCGCCATGAGCGTCCATCGGTCCGTCCGGCTATCCAGTCCAGTCCAGCGTCCGAGAGAGGGAGAGAGGGCGAGAGGACGAGAGGACGAGAGAGACGAAACCAGCTCCCGGTCTGTCCTCCCCCCTTTCTTGCCGTCTCCCCAACTCCACCGGTCCAGAATGCACGGGGGAACACGGTTGAACGACAGCACTGGACATCCTCTTGGCGACCCTTCTTGGCAGAGGGAGTCTTGGCTGGCGTGTCTATCGTCTGGGCACCTGCAATATAGGGTTAAGGGTGATCGGCCTGACTGCGGTGTCGCCCGTCTGTCCCGAAGCAGACCCTTCCCCTTTCTCCTGTTCGGTCAGTCGGCGTGTCGATCATGCGATCCGGATGGCTGTCTCTTGCTCTTCTCGAGGACTGACCGGACACGCATCGTCGGGTTGTGAAGCGGTCGTCATTCAATGGCTGGGACTGCGATCGGCCCTGGATGCCAGGGATGGGAGAGAAACCGTCTGGAATTTCTGGAAGAAATGAAACACGGTCCCTTCCGTCACGAGTCTCACCCACCCTCACGCAAGGGCGCGAGAGACCGACGAAAGAAAACAAAGTCCATGTGCGAGATGGGACGGGGTGACACGGCAGGAAATATTAGGATTGTGTGATCTTGTAAGTGGTATGTATGGATGCATCGTCCCCGACGGATCTGTCTGTCTGTATGGTTTGTACGTCTCCTGCTGCAGGTGGTGAAAGATCCCTACCTATACACACGAAACAGACGGTATTTTTTCAAAACGTTTGGCCCGTCAGGAGGGGCAAGGCAAAGCCAGAGAGCAGACCAGGCAGAGGGAGAGCCCCAAAAAAGGAAGCATTGAAGTTGACATCCACACGGGAAATCCATTAATCCTTCTCGGAGTGTTTCTTGCATGGACCACGGGTCACTCCATCGTCCCTCTCGAGGATGGCGACCAGTCAGTCGTCTGGTCGTAGTCCGTTGTCGTAGGATTGAACCCCATCCCAGCAATCAGCAACCTGGAACAATGGCATCGTCGATATTGGCGCAGGCAGCCCCCACGACAACGGATCGCAAAAGAGGGGGCGGACGCTTTTTAGCCGTCTGCGAGGTACATCGTAGTAGTAGTACTACTCCATATGTAGAGGACATACTAGGTAGTAGTAGTCTGGTTGTCAGCCGGAGGGGCGGGTGCCTCAGGCTTACTGCATTGGGCGCGCCATGCGTCGCCACTTCAGAACGATTGTGCTCTTAGCGTTGAGGGTCCAGGGCGAAGACCCTAGTCTCCATCCGACGTCCTTTGGTCGGCTGCCCGTGCACCCCTCGTAAATCCCTCATAGTGAACGCCCTCGTCCTGTTCCAACCCCAACGGCTCGAGTGCTTCGGGGGTTCCTGATCCAGTACTCCGTAAGTACTTTTATGTCAGACCGTCTGTGAGGCGCCGACTTCGGCCGTTGACATGCCCTCTCCTTGACATCCCCTCTTCTTACTGTGCAGAAAAGACCAAAGAAGAAAAAGAAACAAAAAGGCAGCCCAGCCAGATGAGCGCCTCAGCGAGGTGGTTGGTGCCATGGTGTCTCGCGATGGTTTCCTCCGTGCTCGGGGGATTTCCCCAGTGCTGCACGCACTGGCCAGGCGGGCTGCAGACCACAGTGCCCATTCTCCGAGGAGCGGTAGCGGCTCTAAGTTCTCTTGGTCTTGGGGCGAGGGATCGTTGGATTGGAGGTCTGGAGTATGGAGTATGGAGTACAGAGTACGAAGGATGGAGCATGGAGCATGGAGGTGCCAAACACCCTCCCCTCTACCACTGTCTGATCCTAGCGTTCCTTACCCACTAGCTACGGTCACTCAATCGAGTAATTAGATCCTCCTCTCGTCTCCAGAGACGTCCAGCTCAGCACAAAGTCTTCCCGGCCATCCACCCGGCCATGAACAAGTCACCGCCCTCTCCACCTCTCTCCACCATGAAGGATGACGGGGGGTGGTGGCTCCATGCAACCCCTCTCCCGGCGTCTCCCAATCGCCTATGCGAGCGACAGCATCTCTCGCCGAAAGGGAACGCCAATGCGAAAGCCCATAGAGACGAATCGGGGGGGAAATGGACCAGCATGGTCCGTCCATCCTACCGACCCTGGGTGAGGGGAAGGCATGGCTCTTTCGGTCCCCCGGTGACTCGTACAGACGGTTGCTTCTGGGATGATCATGGATGGGAGAAAGCGAACCGTCCCCCATCTGCCTTCTCCGGCGGCTCGATGGTCCATGCGGTCCACGAGTCCGTCGGCCACATGCAGACTCATTAAGCTCGGTCGTCGCAACAACGCCCATGCTGGTTGGTGTTTCAGCCCGTCTGAAAGTCAGATGCGATCGATTGTTTGCGTTGCCTTGCGTCGGTTGCGTGTGCGGGTGCGTGGGAGAAAGCAACGGCACAAGACCGACCAGGGTCAATGGAAAACTGGAGCGCATTCTCCGACGCAAGCGCAGGGCGAAATGCTCCGTGGATGGAGGGCGAGAAAAAGAAACGATGCCTTTCTTTGGTCTCCGTCAGCTTCGTGTCGATGGCAAGGTTTCAGCATGGAGGAGTACAGCGACAGAGACTTTCGGTCGCGATCGGATGATATTGTCCGTTGATTGTTGGGTGGGTGTCGCATCACCGTGATGAGAGGACATCTCATCATGGTACCATAGGTACATACTCTGTACTGTAGTATGTACTCCGTAGAGAGAGGCTGAATCCTTCCCGTCAGCACCACCGTGCTGCAAACACAGCTCCCCCGGTCAATCAATGTACGCCCATTGTCTACAATTGGCAAGTTGAGTCGACGGGCCACGGGAGCGGTTCGTATCATCCCATCATCCCATCACAGGGCTGGCGAAACGCCCGTCCGACTGGCTGATATCCATGCCTGAGGATGTATGGATCGATCCTGATTGCTGGGAGAAGGCTGGTCCACTCTGATTTGTGTGGAGGGGAAGCGAAGTTTAAAAAAAAAAAAAAAAAGCAAGCCCACCACAGTCTGACCTGAACCGACATGGAACAAGTGGGGGGATCCCTGAATCGCAGGAAGCTTGTCCCCGACTCACTCTGCCGTGGATGGTTCCTCCTCCCAGCGGTCCCCCTGGTCCCCGCTGCGGCGTGACAAGCGCCCTCTCGCTCGCTTGAACGGGAGGGTCACATTGGGGACAGCTCTCCTCTCGTCCTGACCGCTTCGTCGTCGGTCGGTTGGGCATGGATGTCGTCACCAGCCGAGTTGGAGGAGAAGGGAAATGGCAAGCAATGCCGTCCCCACGGTGGTCTTCCCTCGCTGGTGGTACTAGTCTTATCGAAGACGCATTTCCAGGTTTGAAAAATTCCCCCGTTCTGCCTTGGACTTGAATACATCGTACGGAGCCCTCCCGTTCAGTATTATTACTGCGTCCTCCGTACAGGCCGATTGCGTTTAATTGCCATTTCGTGTTTGGCGCACACACAGGGGCAACACCACCACGCAGCCTTGGCGCATATTCTCCATGTCCCAGATGCTGTGAGGATCTTCGCCCAGCAACCGATCAGCCATGAAATCACCACAGCACTGCCCTCTCGATGGCTGCGGTGCGGTGCTTCGCCGGTCTTGTCATGAATGCCTCCCAACCTAAACCCCGACGGACTGACTCGGGGGGCGCCCTGACACGACACCTGAGAGCATCCGGAATTTCCACGCCATCCTCCCATCCCTGGGGTGATCATTGTGGAGCAGCGCGCACATCGGTGCTTGTCTCGGCGTCGCGATGCTGTGCCCATCGCACGGAGGCTGCGCATGCTGCCAAGATCCATGACCACATCCGGAATGCGAAGCCATCCCCGACCTCGTCGCTGTGGAATTCGAGCGCGTGCGCGGTTCCTCCCTTGGCCAGCGCCGGGAGTCGATGATCTGCGCGGATGTCACACAGCCAAGCGACAGGACTCTTCCGCCGAGTCGGTAGTTCGCAATAGTGACTCTGACACCGCCGCTGACTCGGACACTTTCGTGCCTAGGCCGCCCTGGATCCTCCAGAGCGTCGTCGCCGGTGTTCCCATGGATCGACCGCCAGCGAAGGGACCGAACCACCATCAGCGGAGTGACTTGAACGACATCATCATCCAGGCCCCTCCCGTTTCGCTGATGATGGTGGTGGTCGTAGCGCCAGGCACGGGGCGGAGCGTCGAGGACTCGATAGCGTCATGGCCGGGATGCAGGGTGGGATCGGCGCGTCAGTGTATGGATTGGGCCAGCGGTTCTTTCATTCTACCTACAGAGTACATGAATCTGGCAGTGCTGAACTGGGACATCTCTTCGCTGGGACGCAAGGAGCGTATCGGTCCGAGAAACCTGGTCTTCGCTCCGGCTTCTTTTGCAGCTTCCATTCCAGTGGCCCTGAGATTCCAACCGGAGTCACCCGTCCAAGGGGCCTGATAGCCTTTTGCCCTTTGGTCCCGTCAGTCGTATTTTATCTCGTATGACCCGTATGACGCTATTTTCTTTCCCTTTTTTTTTTTTTTTTTTTTTTTTTTTTTTTTTCAATTCATGATTTCCCCTGCCCCGTTTTGTATCTCCGGGAAACGTTACGGTCGACCCGCCAAGCCCACACAATTGACCGGATCAGGAACCATTAGGGGGGGGACGCACAAATGCATACCTAGGTACATATGGGTTTATGATCACAGACACCGTCCATACACTCAGATATACTCAAGCAATGTTTCGTAGGAGGTAGCGGGGGTCCGTCCGATGGATGGGCACGACACCGAGTCACGACCTGGTCAATGGATGCTGCGATGAGGGGAAACTTCTCTGATCAGACGCTGGGCCGCATCCTGATGACTATTCCGGGAGTTTAGGTTATTCACGAGAAGCGCGAGGAGCGCCCATGGGTGGTTGCAAGGACCAGCGCTTCGAGCTGACCGACCGGGTAATTGGGGGAAAAAGCAGCTGGGCCGACTGCCGCACTATCCGAATCGAGGCGAAGGCGTTCAAGCCGATCAATAATCGTCGCGACTCCCTGATCCATGCCGCACTATATTCCGGAGTCGAACCCCAACAGGGCCGGATGCCTATCGCGATGATTCTGTGACTGTACCCGGACGATAATCAGAATTCGATACCTCGTACGCAGGAGAACCCAAGCCGGCAGGACCAGGTTTCGAGCCCTGAAACCGGGCGCGGGCTTTGGACGGGTCTGCCTTGCCGCCGGGGAGGCGACCACGGACATCCCGTATTGTGAATTACGCTATTCGTATTGGAGGGACATCTGACTGGGATCGATCTGCCGCCCCCACGGCCACCGCCTCGTGCCCCCAGCTCGTGGGATGTCAACGGATTCTACTACCTAGGGAATCATATCAGGGAGACTGGCAAACGGGACTCTGACCCTCGCGGATCGGGTTCATCTGCAGGGAGTCGACGGTCGCACCGCATCGGCCCCAGACGGACCAGGTTGGACGAGCCATCGATGGCGATTCCCGAATGGGACGCTCGGCTGGTTGGGGATTCAACAGAGGTGGAGGATGGGAACCTCCATCCATTCATTTCGTCGCGGGTTAGTCAGCGGGCGAGGAGTTGCTCTTTGCAGCAGGAACACAAAATCCCTCATGGTATCGAGGACTCGGTCCTGTCTTTTCCGATCGATGAAACCGGCCGGGGAGACGGTCGTTCTGACTAAGGAGGGGAGACATTGGATTTCCGTCCTCCCGCCTACCGGGGCACTACTGTGCGGACGGCACAAAGAACCCCGTCGCATGCTCTCCCATCCCAGCATCCAGAAGAACCCCGGACAGTGCATGGGTCAGCTGCATCGGCCCTTTCTCTCCTCTGATCCGAAAGTACCAACCCGGCCGGGGGTGGTTTGGTCGTTGCTATTTTCAACCGCCCCCGTCAGGTCCCCTGCCCACACACCATCGCTGGTATTGTCATGTCGCCGCAGGAACCGAACCGCCTGCATTTCCAGCGTTCTGGGGAGCGGAAAATGACGGATGAGTCTGCGGCGCGGGGCTCTGGTTGGACCAGGCGCTGCCGACGCCGATGAACGGGCCGGTCATTGGTGGATAGGGTCGGCGGGGGGAATTGCCAATCGCGAAATTTGCATCGTAGGCAAAAGCGGTCGCCCTGTGGCCAGCGCCGGTGACTGGCGATGGTCCATGACTTCCATCCACTCCCTCAATCGCAGGATGGTAATTTTCAATACCGGCTCCCCTCTTTCGTCCCGCGCACCGACCAGCGAACCCCGTCTGAATGATTATTCGGTGGGAGGCATTTTCCTTGAATGCCTCTTTTTTTTTTTTTTTTCCCTTTTGAATTTTTCCTTTAATAATTTTTAATTTCTAATTTTTTTTTTCCCTTTTCTTTTTTAATTTTAATTTTGGTCGCTTTTTCCCCTCCCTGCGTCGATTCCTTTTTTATTCTCCGACTTAACCACCAACATTCCTTCTTCTTTTCTTCTTCGTCGTGAATCCCACCCTTCACTGCCAACACATTCATTGGGAGTCTCTCTCGACGCGTCTTCTTCTTCTGGCGCTCTCTGAGCTGCCATCCTCTGAAGAAGGCGTAAATCCTCTTGGCACGCATAACTCGCCGCTCCCTTTCTTTTTCCCTCACGTCCGCTTGTCCCCCCCCTCCCGCGCCCATCTATACTTCATATACCTCCCTCCCACCATGTGTTGTATATCATGACAAGCTTCGTCCTTCACGGGACACCTGCTACTGCCGTCCTTCGGGTCGATCGATTCGCTTCGTGATTGATTGATATTGAGAACAGTGTCTCATCTTCCCATCGGACCCCTTCGGCCTACGACATCGTTATTCAGACCTGTGCTTTGTTTCACCCGTCATCCTCTCATCACTACGTCAACCTTCCGATCACCTTCCCTCTATTCTTTGTCTCGCTCGTCCCCTACCTCTCTTCCGCCATCGATTAGTCTATTCCCGTCTGATCTGTGAGGCATGGCTCACTTCCGTGGTGGTGACCGACCCTTCTCGTCACTTCACAACCTGTTGAAGATGCTACTCTCGCCACATCAGTCCAACAAATCGGTCCAGCAAGACCACGACCTGACGGAAGATATGGACGAACCCCCCGATCATCGTTTTCTCGATACCTCTACCATCAACGTGGACGACGGTCTCGTCTACGTCAAGTCCCCTACCAGCATGACGGACCAGAAAGAATCCCTCCTGACCCGCGCCCTCAAGAACGGCCCCGCCCTCAGCCCGACAGAGAAGTCTCCCACGCACGACAACGCCTTCTGCCGCTCCTACCCCCACAGCGTCAGCGGCGTGTCCACGGCTGAGCTCACCAGCGATGGTGGCATGACCAGCCCGTCGCTGTCCAACACCCCGAGCCCACCGCTTCCCGCTCAACTCATGGGGAAGGCCCCTCAACAGAAGCCGAGCGGCCAGGCTGGGGAATCAGCAGTGGAGGCCAATCTGGGACGCAAAAGATGCATCAGCTTTGCCTGCGGACGGAAGGCTGAGGAGCAGCCCCAGACTCAACCCCCGACCCCCCAACGGCCAGTCGCTCAGCACCGGGACTCCGATCCGACTCCCACGGAACCTCTTAAGCGGAAGACCACCCTGACCTTCGTCTGTCCCGCCCGTGATCCGGACTCTCGACAAGAACGATCCCCCCTTCGCGCGACTCCCTGCCGGTCGCGGCTGCGCGGCTCGCCAGCTCCCATCGCCCGGAAGGCTTCCCCGGAGAAGACTACTCTTCCTGTGTCTTCGCCCAAGCAGCAGAAGTCGGAGCTGTCGGATCGCCGACCGGTCCCCACCCGTGGATTGGGAAAGTTCGAAGAGTCTGAAGCCACTCGGTTCCATGAATTTGCCAGCTCGGTGGAGGAGGACGCCGAATGGGTCGTGAACACGTCCTCTGAATACAAAGAAAAGATCACTCTAAGTGATTGTTTGAAGAAAGAAAATGCGATTAGAAAGCTCGGTGAAGAAGCCGAAGAAGAGGAGGCTCTTGAAGATGAAGAAAATGACGCTATTGACGACGATGAGGACAACGACGATGCAGATGACGACTCCACCGTGCACGATTTCTCATCAGATGATGGCAACGAGTCCGACAACGAGGCTGGCTTCGCCGACTCTGATGATGAGAGCGCAGATGGCTCGGAATATGAATTCTGGGCCCCGGCCTCGACAACGGCTGCCACCACTCCTCAGACCCTCGACGCTCCCCGTACGTTCCTCCCGCGTCGCGACTCAAATACGTCCTTCGACTCTGCCAACGAAGACCGGAAGCACAGATGGCCCCCCGGTCTTTCTGGAAAGCCGATGAGCCGCCCTACCAAGGTCCCCAAGATGCGCCCTAGCACCCCGAACTTGCCTGACAGCACCGATTTCGTATGCGGTACCTTTGATGAGGACCGTCCTCTGGAAGCTGCCTACAAGTCTTGCATGGAGCAGCGCCGTCTGTCCAAGCAAATCCTCATTCCCCAAGATATCGATCCCAGCTTCCCGACATCGGATCCGGAGGATGAGGATGACGATGAAGTGGCGGAGTCCGTTGCGGATGAGGCGCCCCGGGGACGGGCTGGTGCCGACCAGTCACACAAGCCGTCCCCTCGAACCTCCCCCAAGCGCATGGTCTCGCCGCCGCCGCCATCTCGTCGACAGGGCCGGCTGTCTCCGCGCCGCCTCCGATCTCCCCCTCCACCCGTGAAATTCAAGTCACCCTTCAAGGGTGAGCGTGTGACTGGGGATGACGCTCCCCGACTCAACCCTCAGGGCCTCAATATCAGCGAACTAGTCCAGCGACCTCCGATGACTCGGACCAAGTCGCTGCCCCGAACGCCGAACCCCTTCTTCACCAAAACCCATCAATGGTCGGGCATCATTCCCGTCCGTGAGTCACCGGAGCGTGAGTCATCTCGTACCCGGGAAGTCCACACGCGAGGCCCGATCGATATTGTCGAGGGTCTCGAGAAGAAACGCCAGAAGCGCAAAGAGAAGTTCTGGCGCCAGCACTGTCGCAAGGCTGCCAAGGAGCAGATCCAGCGACGACCGATCCCCGGAAAGGGCGCTGAACGGATGAAGGACCTGGGTCTCGCAGTTGCAGAGAGAACCCGAGCCTACGGCGTTGGAGAGAACGCGCAGCTCGTCCTATCTGTTTAAGCTCTAACGGATCGTGTCAATTCTTGTACATACTTTGTTTGCTTGTAACGGTCACCCACCCTTTTGCCTTTTTTTTCGATTATCCCCGGGGTGATTGGTGTACATCTGAGCGACGTTCGCTTTGCACTTGTTTTACTGTTTTTAACTCTCTGACGTGTCCCACGGTTTACCTTTACTTCTTGTTCTACGGAAGGACATTTGTCTGCATTTACACGGCGGTCACTTTCATTCTTTTCCTCTATACATACTTCTTCTCTTTGGCATTCCTTTCCTGTTTCATCCTACATTGTTCCCATCGGGTCTTTTGGTTTTGCATGGAGGCGGTTTGTGAACTATACCCCATGATGTTGTAGATATGACCGTCTGATCAATGTGATCGATTGCAAATAGTCTGAGGCTTCTGATTTGGCGTAGGACGTAAGATTGGAATCATCGAGTCAGCAGAAAACCCGGCAATAAGACTGAATGAATTCTCGGAAGAAAGACGTCAGAGATGATGGTTCCCTTGGGGAGGACAGTGTCGCCACCGAAGGCAAGTCCAACTGGAAGTGAGGTGATGAGTGCCTGAGGATTCAGGCCCAAAGCGGTGAAGGTCGGCTTAGCCGCTCGGCAAGGGCGTCAAGCGAAAGAATGAACGTCAGTCTGTCCGACTACCTGGCTCCTTCCTCTCTTATCTCATTTCTCGCTCGACGCCAGCGCATCGCATCGCAACCCCCTCCACCACGATCTCTTCCTCCCTGATCATCTCCTCCGCTGCTGCTCCGTCCCGTGCTTTGCGGTTGACGCCTGTTCTCTGTCACGATGTGGCTCATCAACTGGTGTAAGTGGACCCGTCTGGTCAGCCTTCCCTTACCGACTGATGGTCGACCAACGGACTCGGCTGTCTCAAACCCCGCGGGATAGAGATGCCGGTCGGTTGATTCCTATCGGGTTGGGGTTTCCTGTCTATGAGTCTGGTATAGGCTAACGCTTCCGGGGTTGGAATGAATGTAGTCTACGACCTCCTCTCCTCGCTTGGCCTCCTGAACAAGCATGCCAAGCTCCTTTTCCTGGGTCTGGATAATGCCGGAAAGACGACCCTCCTGCACATGTTAAAGGTGCGTTTGTCTCCTTTGGATTCATCATGGTCGATCGATCGATCAGGTCGGATTACACTGGATTGGCAGTGGACGGTGTGATTGAATACGAAGAGGGGAGAGACTGGGACTTGATTTTGCACGATTGCGAGTGAGCTAGCTAGCTAACTTGGTTCTCGATAGAACGACCGGGTTGCCATCCTCCAGCCGACCGCCCATCCGAGTATGTTTCCTATATACCCCGCACCTCGAGAAATCAATTGGACCGGAAGAATAACACTAACGGTGTGAACAGCCTCCGAGGAACTCGCCATCGGTAACAACCGTTTCACGACCTTCGATCTCGGCGGCCATCAGCAGGGTACGTTGTTTCTCTTGATGTCTCTTCATCTTGAAATCCCTATGGCAACGAATGCTAAAGGACTCGTTTAGCCCGCCGTCTCTGGAAGGACTATTTCCCCGAAGTCAGCGGCATTGTTTTCCTCGTCGATGCCAAGGATCACGAGCGTTTCCCCGAGTCCAAGGCCGAGCTGGACGCCCTTCTCGCCATGGAGGACCTGGCCAAGGTGCCCTTCCTTGTCCTCGGTAACAAGATCGACCACCCCGACGCCGTCAGCGAGGACGAATTGCGCCACCAGCTCGGTCTGTACCAGACCACGGGCAAGGGCAAGGTGCCTCTCGAGGGTATCCGACCTATCGAAGTGTTCATGTGTTCGGTTGTGATGAGACAGGGTACGTTTTTTCCCTTTTCTCTCCTTCCGATGCGATCACTAATGCGCTGCTCCATAGGTTACGGAGAGGGTATCCGGTGGCTGTCCCAGTACGTCTAGACAGCTCCTCATTCGAACCATCGATGCTGCCTAGACGCGGTTGCTACTTGTCTACCTACCTAACTTACCTTGCCACCCATGCGCGTACGTACGCACACACGTATGTTACGTATGTTCATCGTTGGCAGGCAGCCTAGCAGGAATGAAGGTACGGGTACCCAACACGCACAGGCAGGACATACGGCCGATTCAATCGGGCTGTCGGTGAAAGATTGATGCGCACATGCATACATGCACAGCACACCGACTATGATTCAATCAAGACATGTGATGTGATGTGATGTGGCCATGGAATGAAGAAGTTCTGTCTCCCCTCTCCCCTTCTCAAGCAAACTAGACTTTCGCCCCCCAATCTAGTCGAATGTTTCTTTACTTTTCCTCGAGTTTTTCTCTTTGCCGACTCATTTGCGATCATACCACGCCCTTACCTTACTTGTTACTACCCCTCTTTCTCTGTTTAACTATCTATCTATCGATTCTGGTAGCTGCATAGCGTCACAACGACCCAAAAGGACTCATACTATATCTTACACTTCTTCCAGCTCTGCCGTAATCAACGACCAATTATTGGCGACTAAGCGGACATCTGCACGAGCTGCAGTGAGTACCTTATCGGCTCTGGTAGGTGAGGACTGCCGATCTCAGCCCGCGTGACAGGTATGGACTGCTCTCAAGCAGGATCAGTAGAACTTGCTATCTTGGTAGGATTATTTCTTTTAATCCCAAGGCAACCGCCAACTCTGAGAAATCTGACCAAGAGCTCAGGCAGATACACACCTAGGTAGATATGATCTTGCCACCGATAGTTAATTCGAGGTCAATGCGAGACTCCAAAGATCAAGAGAGTCCAACAAATATCAACATAGGAAAGATTCTATCATCAAAACACTCCTACGCTAACCGTACCTAATCAACATAGCTTCCTGAAAAAGAGCCATGCTCCAATCGACATAAAACCCAGTTTCAAACTTCGAAAGAATCTCCCAACAACACCCGACCCTATGACTTCATGGTCTTCTATAAGAAAGAGAAAAAGAGAGGCAGGCCTTCATGTTGGCCGTCATCCATCTCTGCACCGGAAACCCTTCACAGTCACACTTCCGCTATAGCCGGACGACGAATACAGAGAAGGAAATACCTACTGAATGATTTCGGAGGATATATCGTCCTTTCTGCCGGCCTTGTCGATGGGGCGCGGCTCTAATCGTTGTTCTCCTGTCTTGTTTAACCGGTTGCTAGATGAAGATGATGAGGACGATGGATAGCTGCAAATGTGGTTTTCAATCCACTCGGGGAAGAGGGATATTCGGGCTTCGTTGCTACGCAGGAAGCAGATCGTTTTGGCGTATCTTGACGATACACAGCTTCATCATGAGGTTGGAGAGGTTGTTCGGTTAATGGGTTCTTCTTCACCACGGCATTGTCAAAACCCCGCCTACATTATGAGAAAAAGGAAGCTGGAGATGTCCAAATACATTGACGTGTAAATCAATAGAAGAAAGGAAAGAACAGGAAAAAAAAAAAAAGAGAAGTAAGATCTAGAATACATACAGACCGCATCAGGAATCACCAGCATCGGCATCACCCGAACCACTATTACCATCCATCCATCCATCGCATCGCACTGCGGTCCAAACAAATGACTGACCCAACAGAAGTAGAAGACACCAAACCGGAAGCTTTCCTTTTCATTCCATCCAATCCTTCTCTTGTCCCTCCCGTCTTCCATCCAGTATCAACCAATCGATCCAGGGACGTGTATACCCAGTATAGATTGATCAACCGACTGATGACACCCATGAATGGAATGGGCTGATCCGACTGACCAACACGTATCGGAATGGTGGGTCGATCACCTGTGAATAAAGCAGGCCAGCCAAGAACACCATCGCGTCCTCGTCTTGTCTTGCTTTCTCTTCTCTGTTGTCCTTCGCTTCTGTGCCCCCCGGCTCCGTTCAATTCTTCGTATCCAAGACCAATCATTACCGTTATCTCAGTTGTTGTCGTTGTTGTCGTCATCGTCGGAAGGGATGAGTTCATGGACGGACCGAAGTAGACCGGACCCAAGGAGACGGAAGCGAGGAGATGCAGAGGCACGGACGTGAACGTTGCCAGTTTCAAAAGGACATGAACATGTCGTTGCTTATTGGTTGACATTACACTCACAGGAAAGAAGACAGATGGATTTTGGTGCTTTCTCTCTGCCCCTTTCTTTTTCCAGAAAGAAAAGGGAAAAAGACAAAAGACAAAAAGAAAGATAAGAAAGATGAAAGCAAACGGAGGAAACACCATATGCAGTAGCCTGTTGTCGCTTCATTCTCCACCCTTTCCCAGTTTCCCAGAGAAATGGAATGGAATCTGCACGACAATGGAAACAGGGGAAAAAAAAAAAAAAGGTAGAAGGTTGGAGAAATGGGACATGAACATAGAGATAGAAAGGAAAAGAGGTAGGGAAAAAAAAGTCGAGAGGGACGGAGCGAAAAGAAGAGAAAAAAACAAACACCAACCAACCCCTATGGTTAGCAGAAGTACCTTCCAGAGAGAAATGATATTAAAGGGCGGCAAAAAAAAAAAAGGTTGGGAAAAGTGATGGTAAACATTCATTCAGCGTTGAAGAAAATACAAATCGAATCGCTGGATTTGGTAATGCGCGCGGATGTGTTTTGTGATGCCTTCTCGTCGGTGGATCTCTCGCGTGGTTCGGTTCTGGGTTGCTTCTGATCGTCTAATGCAAGGCCATCGTTGTCGTTGCGATTGGGGTGTCTCTCTCCTCTCTCCATTTCTCTCTCTTTCTCTCGTTGTGGTGACAAAGGTGGATGGGTATATGTCGTTCTGCTTATCTCCGCCCGAACCTGCTGCACATGGAAAAGCTCGTATGATTTCTTACTTCTTTTGCTTTCGCGGAGTGATGGGTCTGCCTGAGCTGGTGCCCCCGTAAACGTACTTTTGTTTCTTCTCTGCTGGTTTCAAGATCTGCAACACATTGCGATTAGCGGGAATGGTAGAAAGATAAGACAGAGATGAAGGAGTAACCTACCTGGAACGAACAAAGCAGGCTCTCGTCAACACTCATCATCGCACCAGCATTGTCAAATTCTCCGCAGTAGTTTGGAGCACTGAATAGCGTGACCAGCTGTCGCTTCGAAAAGAACTCGTAACCGTCTTCGACGACTTGATGCGCACGACATATCAGATCCATATCGTGCTTCTGGAGGAAGCGTGATACAACGTCTGGACCGAATGTGAAGGAGACACCTCGATCATTTTCGCTCCAGCCGGTGATATCCTTGTCCGGGTCGGACCACAGGAGATCGCACAGCAGACCGCAGTCGGGGATCTATTTTCGTCAGCATCTCGAGCCTTGAGCTTCGTGGAGCCCGGCAGGAATGTCTCATCTGAATGGCTGCTGGAAAGCCATCTCCACCCTACCATCAAGAACCGGAGGGAGAGGTTTCTTCCAAGACAGACAGTCAAGAGGGGGGCCAATGAAGAAGGGACTTACATCGGTAGGACGCATCACCCGACGGATCTGCTCCATCGAGTTGAGATCGGGGCTCAAACCACCGTGCATGGTGAAGATCTTCTCGTCAATGATGGCAGCAATCGGGAGACAGTTGAAGCAATCTGTGAAAGTCTTCCACAGCTTGATGTTGTACCGGCGCTTGCACTCGTCGTAGAAACCGTAGATACGGTTGATGGACGCACACTCGTGGTTACCGCGGAGGACGAAGAAGTTCTCGGGGTACTTGATTTTGTAGGCCAGAAGAAGGCAGATGGTCTCGAGGGACTGCTTGCCACGATCGACGTAGTCACCCAGGAAAAGGTAGTTGGCCTCGGGGGGGAAACCGCCATATTCGAACAAACGAAGCAGATCGTAGTATTGGCCATGGATATCACCACAGATCTAATCACATCGAAAGGTCAATACACAGGGCAATCCTTGGGACCTGGAGTGTCGGCTCCCGGGGCAGGGACAGCTTGTCTCACCTTGATGGGCGCTTCCAGCTCGAGAAGGATGGGCTGAGAGATGAAGATCTCCCGAGCCTTGGTGCAGAGATAGCGAATCTCCGATTCCAGCAGTTGCACCTGCTTTCCAGGACGGCTGCCTCTCACCTCCAACAGTCTATCAATGATCGAGTCGAGATCCACTTCCTGATCCGCCATGACGATGTGACTTTAGCGAGAGACGGGGAGAAGGGCGGAGGGAAAGGAGGGATCAAGGAAAAAATGGAGGGAAAAAAAGGAAAAAGAAACCCGAATGAAGACAGGCGTCGATCGATGAAGGAAAAACCGGCGACAAACAGAAAAGGGTGAGGAAGGGAAAAAAGGGCGACGGCGGAGCGCTCGGTAGGTACTGATTACGCGGCGTCTATGGACTATCACAACAGGAGGTTAGAATCAGTGGTGACACGGCGATTGAGGGCGCCGTGATGAGTCCGAAATCGCAAGTCAAAAAGCAAACTGCGTGAGCGACGCGTGCCGAGTGCGCCTGGAGAAAAAATTTTTTTTTTTTGTATCGCACGCAACGAAGACGGCGATGGAGGAGTGTCCACAGAGGGCGGCGGTTGAGGAAGAGGAGGGGCGGAGGGATGGCTTACCAAACGGGATCTAAGGCAAGCAAACTCAAATGCAGCGGAAACAGGCCGAATGGCCTTGGACAACGGAAGATCTGGCTGGAGGGCCAGACGAGGTGAGGATCTCACAACCTTCTCGTTCGGATGATAAGCGGAAAGGAATACGACGGGCGGCGCGCGTGGAGAGCGACGTGAGGCGGCTCACGCAGGAAAAAAACTCGTTCGGGGATTGGCGATAGACACGCGATGAGCTGGGATGCGATAGGAGCTAGATCGATCGAAGAAGCGATCCAGAGAGGGGAAACACGAAATGGACAACAAGCAGAGGGAAAACGACCACCGGCGAGTCTGGACGAATCTGAGGTGGCGTCGGACGAGGGAGGGGTGGGAGGTGATGGGAGGAGAGCAAAGACGTTGAGCAGTCAATCAAGGGATCTCGTTTTTTCTGCGACGGTCGCTCGGTCAGTGTTTTGTTATGACGGGAGGGGAGAAACACGGCTGCCGACCCAGGGAAAGGGAAAAACGCCGAGGAGGGGGAGGGACGGAGTGAGCGATTGGGAGGAGAGTGGGAGGATGCGGAGAGAGACTCACCCAGAAACGACGACCGACGACGAGCTGGGAGGAGACGAGGAGATAGAGACGAAGTCGAGAGGAGAGGAAGAGAAGGGAAGAAAGTCAGGTCGAGTGGAAGACCCGGAGGAGGAGAGAAATTCCCGCCCGCCGTTCGGGCTCGTTTTCTGCCCGCCAACAAAAGCTGCGAGAAACGGGAGTCGCGCGTATCGGTACCGGTATTCAATACCGCCCGCCCGCCGGTGGTGGTCCTCGTCAACAACATCCCTCCAGCCCAGACATTCCTCTTGCATCTCCCTGGATGACCTCAGGATGGCTTCGATTCCGTCGCTCGGTGCTTCCTCCCCAAGGCACTCATCCATCCGTCTATCCAAGCATTCCATCCACTCTCTGTCGCACCCGCCTCGCCACGCCCATCCGTCCGACCCCGTCCGGAAAAGCGACCTCCGACGCCCAAAATAGTAGCCTGCCGCGCTTCGACCTCTCATCCATCGAATGCATCCGTCACTGCAAGGAGCATTCAGCGAACTGGCCCGTCGGTGCCTCAGACACCCCAGATCTCGCCTGCCCTAGCGTCGACATATCCATCTCCTCCCCGCAGACTGGAGCATCCCCCTCCCGCGCACCGACAACCCCTCTCGGCCGTCCCGATCAGCCTCGCCGAGTTAACTACGTACCTAACCGCCGGCCGGCATCAGATAAAGAATCGCCACTCAGCCAGCCAGACCCCACGTCATACAGGAGAACTTGAACGTCCGATGGGGACTCCCACTGGAACCGAAGAGGGTCGTTTCCAAGAACGCCGTATCGCGTTTTGCATTCAACTAACTACCTAGCTGTAGGAATAGTCATCTTTCTCGCTCCTCACAACGTCGTCGTGGATCATGCATTAGGTCCGAAACTCATCACTGCTCATAGAAAAGGGCCGAAAAAACAGAAAACCGGAGCAGGCAGGAACAGGCAAAGACAGCACCAGACAAGGCAAACAACTCAAGCATAATGAAACACGTCAAAGGCATCCCAGTCAGCGCTATATCCTCCCAAGATATCATTAAAGAGGACCCAAACAAAGCACGAAAGATCACCCAGTAGGTACCCCAAAACGGCGAATCGAAACGAAGGCAGCAAGAGAACAAGAAGATAGACAAAATCAAAGGCCCACAAACGCCGTGCAACTCCAGTTCACGCCCCCCAATACAGTACAAGTGGTCTAAAATGACTCTTGAAGAATACCTCCTATCGGATGGGGACCAGCCGGAGAGGTTGAATGAAGTAGATAGAGGGTGTGTATGATGCATAAAGAAGGGGAGGAATGAAAGAGCAAATGAGAAGCGTTCAGACATCCGGGCCCCGTAATCTCGAAAGATCACATAACGCCATGCACAATGCAGCCCAGGGCAGCGAACCCTAGGAGTAAAGAGTAAAGAGCTTCCAGGCAGGAGAAAGCGAGATGATTAAGCCCTCCTGTTCCAGAGCCCAGTTCGGTCAATCCTCCGCGAGGAGGCGGTGTTTATATCAATCAAGGAAGAGTGGGGTGCTAGTGATAGAAACAGCGAGAAATGCACTTTTTGGGCTTCGAAGAGTCGGGGCACCATCATGCCGAGTCAATCAGGTGAGGACATGACCTCCGCTGAGTATCGGTTGCGTGTTCGCCCGACTCAAGGCATCCGTCGGAATCATGGAAGATTCGCTAAGATTGGACCCCGTGCGAGGGACGTTGATCTCCCGTTGCGGATGTTCCCACGCGCGCTCGCCGAGTGTCGCAAGCCAGCCATTGTCGACGTCTTGCTTCAGCGCTTCGAGTTGCCGTCGGACAAACTCCTGGTCGACATTCCAGTCTATACTCTGGAGGGTGCGCGGGATCGCACGGGCTTCGTCCACCGGCAAGGGCGGGAGGTCGCGCAAACTATCGGGCTTTCCCGAATTCGAAGGTCCGGTCTGAGGTCCACCATCAGATTTCCATTGACGGTCGGAAGACGGCGTGACAAATGGATCAACAAGTGATTGAAGAGGCTGAACAGAAAGGGCAGAAGGCACCACTGCACCTGGGGTCTCATTACCATCAGTCGGCGGCTTTTCTACCGACAGATCGACGATTCTCCGTCGATGGCCCTTCTTGCGACGACTTGACCCAACGCCAGTCACATCCGTCAGCCCTAACCGGGGGGCTCCATCCTGATCGTCCCCAGACATGCCGATTTCAGTTCCTTGGACGATTGTGATTGAAGGTTTGCTGACGAGAGCGGAGTGGTCCGCGGCGGTGGATCGGATCACAGGGGCAGCCTCGGGCTCCGCTGCGCGTTCAACCAACTGTTTTCGCTCTGTGTACCCAGGACCCGACCCGTCGATGATGATGTCTTCCGAGTACCCCGGTGTCCGGCGGAATAAGTTGAAGATCACCACACGGTACCCAGAATGGGTCTTCACGAACGGGTTGCCCGAGACCCAGATCTCCCGTATTTCAGGCAGACAGGTCAGTCGGGCAAGCTCGGTGGGGTCGGAGAGCTCGTTGTCACGAAGGTCGAGTCGTTCCAGGGAAAGCAGCCGTTCAATGCCGGCGAGGGAGCGTAGACGGTTGCCACGGAGGTTGAGGGCAGTTATGGCAGGGAGGGGGTTTCGCGACAAGGAATGGAGGGACTCGATCATGCAGTTGGCCAGGTTCAGAGCCCGCAAGGCAACCAAGGAGGCCAGACTATCGGGAACTTCGGTGAACAAATTGGCGGACAAATCGAGGGAATGCAGCGTGTTGGCCACCGGGGCAAGACCGGCCGCGGTCAACGTGGTGAGGGAGTTGTCTGGGAGGCCCAAGTGGCGCAAGAACCGCCATTTGGCGGGGGGGAGGATGCCGGCCAGAAGATTGGAGGAGCTCCCACTGCGATGACCGGAGGCTTCGCTGGAGTTCGAACTGCCCGACCCAGTCCGACGGATTCGCGACGGATTGCCTCTGCTATGTCGGTACGAGTGTTTTGAGCTGGATGGGCGCGACGGGGAGATACTGCCCGCACGCGCACGATTTTTGCCGCCGTCCGACGCACCTCGGATCATGGTGGCAGCTTTGGGACTCGTGCTCGTTCCGAACGATGCATCGGCCACAGGGGATCCCGGTGCGGACAGCGAGCCGGCCATTTCCGACTTGTGTACCGGTTGCGGGTGGGTGTTGCCATTCCAGCCGAGCACCGACGAGTGCTGATGTTTGGACGACCGACGGCGACGTTTGTCAATATCATCCAAGACGATCCCGGTCAGCAAGTCGGCCGGATCCTCCAGATTGGCCCTTTTGACGGTCAGGGTCCTCAGCTGCTCGGAGAGTCGGTCCCAGCCGAAGAACGAGCGGAAGTCTATATCGATTATCTCTAAGGCACCCAAGTTTTTAAAGGAGTGGAGCGGCACGGCTGTGTCAAAGGGGAATTCCTCATAGCCGCGGATCAAACGGGCACGGCGATCCGGGGCGAGGCGCAAACAGGGGATTTTGGTAAAGGCCGAGTAAAGGTATTTCAGGTCCGCTTCTAACGCCGCCTTGGCCTTTTCCGACTTGGAGAGGGGGTCCTTGGATCCTAGCCCGAACGACGACCAGAGGCCGCTCATCCCCGACATGACGCTACGGACACTGGAAACAGAGTGGATGGAGTCCCGGTCACCGCGGGATCGCTGCGGCTTGTTCAGGAACGAGACATACGACTGCGATACCTCGGATTGGATGTTCTCCAGTCGGACACTCATGGGGCCGACGGCAATGGAGAGATCTTCGAATCGGGAGAGGAGATAGAAGAGGTGGTGAGGGGTGAGGGTGAGTTTGGCGGGTTTGATGCTTTGGGAGGCGAATCTCAGAGCCCCGAAGGACAGGGCTGCCGCCAGGGTGGAGGTGGTCGAGCTCGCGGACGAGCCGGACTGGGAGGGAGGCCCATTTCTGGAAGGCTGACGCCGCAGCTGGAGCGCATTGGCGAGGGCCTTCTCGTGGGTGCGGACGAAACTGGCAAGGTTCTATCCCCGACGGTGCGGTTAGCGGAGGGGGCGGGGGA
>RHLO01000952.1:0-13606 GCA_003719415.1 Aspergillus olivimuriae
GGGGGAGATTGAGGTTCAGATTGGGAGTGAGATGGGCATCGAGATGGACATGGGGCAGTGTGGAATGGAGAGGAAGGGATGTGCAGAGGACGGGGGTCACTGAGGGTGGTTGGGGAGAGGATGTGGTGGCTGTTTGCGCCGTGGTTCTTGATTGCGGTGAGGAGGGTGCCGTAGGTGGAGGTGTCGGTGGAGGTTTCGGTGATGGCGGGGGGATTTGTGGGATTGAGGTGTGGGTTGGATGGTGTTGATGATGTTGATGGTGATGTTGAAGTGGAAGTGGAAGTGTATGTGTATGGATAGGGCAGGTTGGGATAGCCGACGACTCCCACCACCTGTTCCGAGTTGATCACCAACGCCAACGAGACGGCATATTGCTGATTCTGGATGAAGGTGGCGGTGCCGTCGATCGGATCCAGGAACCAGGTGCGTTTTCCCTCTCCCACGGCCTTTTCCTCTGCTTCGTGGCGGATGTCGATGTCGGTGTCGTCCGTCTCTGATGGGGAGTCTTGTTGTGGTGGTGGTGGTGAGGTATGCAGCTGCTCTAGCGACCCCAACGAGATCATCTCCACCATCTCCGATAACGAGCCCGGCAAGCCGAGCCCCTCGAGACTGCCATCATCTACGACGGCCAGCGAACTCGTCAGCAGATCCCAGACGTTCTGCGCCAGCGCGGCATCCTCTCGGAGGACGGCGGCGGACTCTTCGGCGATGAAGTGGTCGGCGGGGAAGTGGTGGCGGAGGATGCTGATGAGGATGGCTTGGGCGGCGAAGTCGGCGATGGTCACGGGCGAGGCGTCGTCTTTGGTGGTGGGGTGTTGGTCGGCGTTGCGTTGGAGGAGGGTTTTGGTGGTGAGACTGGCCAGGTGGATGGCTTTGGTGGCGGTGGTGAGTTCGTGGGTGTACATCTTTTGTTGTGGTTGATGCTGGTTGGGTTGGGGGTGGAAGGGGTACTATGTGGGGGAGAGGGAATTGAGTTGGAGGTTTGAATCAGATAGAGTAGGATAGGAGAGGAGAGGAGAAGAGAGGATAGGGATTGGAGAGTGTGAATGGAATGGAATGGATGGATGAAGAGTGAGTGAGGGGTGGGGTGATATCAGGAACGCGCTTCCTGACGTATTCCCCTGGGCCGAGGTACTTGGGCCTGCTGTCGGACAGGCTCATTATGCATCGATTTCAGACATGCCGACATGAACATGAACATGAGCACAGTCAAGAGACTACCTACGTTTTTTGCGACATACATGCATCCACAAGCACATACATACATACATGGAGTTACACCACGGGCGGTGGTAGCAGTATAGACTTCACCCCACCCCCCACATATCGGTAAACCTCCTCCAACGGCATATGCATCTCTGCAAAGCAAGAAAATACCTTCTCGTTTGGAAAAGCAGATCCCCGCCTGCGACCTCAACGCCCCACTCGGCATCATCCCCGTCATCACCATCAACAGGAACGCTGACGAAATGACAAGGCACGTCATTGTATTCATCATCATGCCGAGCGGCCGCACTTCTAGCGGGATCAAGTCCATTCCGACCCATGCGATCGGCGTGACACCGCGGCGGAGAAGGCCATGTAGACGATGAAGGAGGAGGATGTTGGCCTCGTCCAGGTTGAGGTGGTCGGCTTCTCGAAGCCTACCGTCGACAACAGCGTTGCGCAGTGGTATATCGGCGTGCTAAGCCCGTCTAGTGAGGAGGCAGCCATGGAGCACGTCACGACCAATGCCCACACGTTCGGTTCGATAGTGAGCAGCCGTCACATCGGTTAGAGCAGACTGAGATCCGTCATCGAGCTAGTCACCTCTTCAACTGAGTTCTGCACGAGTCGGACCCGCTCTGCCGACTCATCGAGGAAGATGGGCTTTGCGCCTCGTCAGGTCTCTCGGCAAGATAAACGCCGCAGTGTCTCTGCAAACAGAGGCAGCTCTGGCCGTGCCTGACGGGACGAAGACTGCACCCAGAGCTGACGAGATCAATTGACCGAACATCACGCAATGGGTCGTCTGTGATACCCCGCAGGTCATTTCTCTCCAATGCATAATGGGTGCTTTCTGGACGCCAAACTGACGATGATTCCTTTGATGGGCATCTGCGCGAGGGTCGAGGTCTAAGATGACTGGCACAGCCGAGATGACGCTGCTGTTGAGGCCTGGTTGATGGGAAGACCAGGGAGGGTAATTAAGTTGAAATTCGCTGGAGGTCAAAGTATGTATGTAGTGTGTGAGTGCGTATCGAGGAGAAATCCACCCATGCAGACAGTGCAGGCTATTGCCCAGACGGCTTTGACTCGATCAAATTTTCAGACTTTATGGTCGCGGAGTGGCCGTGGCTCTCAATGGATGCTTTGTTTGGCTTCTGTTCATGATGTGGGGGTAATAGGATGAGTTCAGTGTTTAAGGCTGGGATGGTATGTGATATGGTCAGGAACAGCAGTATGAAGGCAAGCGGCGGAGATCGATTAACGGCGAGAAGAAGGAAATATCTCCCTTGACAATTTCGATTGACTTGAGAGTCCCTGACAAGTAGGACTAAAATACACACTTCATCAGAACATGCTTTCATTCTTCAACCCGGTCCAAAGTCGACGAGTGTCTGCTATGGACTGCACGGTGAAGCTGCGACGCAAGCATCAGAAGAATCCTAGGCAGACACCTTGAAATCCCACGCTACATCAAACTCTACCAGTATCCCAGCTTCTCCGCTCTTCCCCAGATAGACCGTCACTATCAATGCAATCCTAGTTATGAGCTTAGATGATTGAACTTCAAAGATCGATATAGTTAGGGCTCCGCCAGGTCCCGTGCGTGTTGGGAGATTTTCCCCGCCCGGAGGATTTCCCCGGATGATGTTGACGGGGAAATATTCCCCGCACTCTCCTCGAGGAACTCTGATGAAGGTTCAAACGCTCTTGTTGAAAGGCCAAGATGGCGGCTATAGAAGACGGGTTCTCGTCGGGGTTTGAGTCGTCATGGTTATAAGAACCTGTCTGGAGGTCCCCGGACAGGTGTCCACGACTGTGTCCATCGTCCATCGTCTCCTCTCTTGAGTTTAACCACGATGTGGCTACTCGCTCTCGCACCGTACGCATCCCTGCTGGGGCTGTTTGCTCTGGTATACTTTGTCATTGGGCCGTATGTGCAATATCTGAGAGATCCGAAGGGTGAGGCTGGCCGCTGATCTATATCCACTTCCGATCTATACTAAGCGCGAGTTAGGCCTCCGGAGATACCCCAACTTTCATCCCTTCTCAGGAATGTCAACACTTCCATTCATGCTCATGGCTTCACGCGGCTTCCGCTCGAAAGAGCTTTCGGAATTGCACAAGAAACAGCCTGTGCTGCGCACCGGTCCCAATACCTTGTCGTACGGCGATGCCCGCGCTATCAAAGACATCTACGGCCACAACACAAAGTGCATCAAGGATCCCTCGTACATCATCACCGCCGGCACACACTACCATCTAGCCGACGTCGTCGACAAGCCTGACCATGCCCGCAAACGAAAGGTCCTTTCATCCGCCTATGCGCTCAAGAACCTGGAAACTTGGGAGTACAAGGTCAGCGACAAGATCCAAAAGGTCGTCGCACACTTCGACAAGGTGTGCACCACACCCCCTAAAGATCAAGGTGTCGTGGACGGCACCGTCGCCCCCGACCCAGCCGATCTGACCGTCGATTTCCGCGCCTGGACCAACTTCTTCACCCTCGACGCCATCGCAGATATCGGCCTCTCCGAGAAACTCGGCTTCCTCGACAACGGCAACGACCTCTGCATCGCCGAACGCCGCGATGGCTCCACCTACACCGTCCCTCTCCGCGAAGCTCTCTACCCAACCGCCCGGAAGCAGTCTCTCCTTGTTTGGAACTACGACTGGTACCCAGTACTCAACAAGCTCTCCAACCTCATCCCCTTTTTCAACCGCATGCAAACCTCCTCCGACAACTGGGACAACATCGTCTGGCGTCGCTCGATGGAGCGTCGACGCCGCTACGAAGCCGGCGAGAACCTCGATGACTTCTTCCAAGCCCTAATGGAAGACAAGAACGGCCGTCCCAACAACCTCGAGTTCGGCGAGATCGTCGCCGAAATCAACATCATGATGAATGCCGGCAGCGTCACCACCGCCATCGCCATCGCAAACGTCATGTACCATCTCCTCCGCAACCAGTCCTGTCTGGACAAGCTCCGCGACGAAGTCGACGCCGTCCTCGACGATGATGAAGTCATCGCCCCGTACGATAAGGTCAAACATCTCCCGTATCTCCGTGCCTGTCTCGACGAATCCCTCCGCATCTTTCCGCCAACGGCCCATGGTCTGCCGCGCGAGACTCCCCCCGAAGGAATGCAGATTCTCGGTCAGTGGGTGCCGGGGAATACCTCGGTGAGTATCTCGGCGTTTGTGGCGCATCATGATGAGCGCGTGTTCCCCAATAGTGACCAGTATTTGCCGGAGCGGTGGCTCGGGGAGGACGGCAAGGCGTTACAGCCGTACTTTGTGGCCTTTTCGGCTGGGGCGCGTTCTTGTATTGGGCGGAATATCTCGTATTTGGAGCAGACGAAGATCTTGGCTACGTTGGTGCATCGGTATCAATTTGCTTTGCCGCATCCTGGGTGGGAGTTGAAGCGGCTGGAGACGATGAATTTGATTCTGGGGGATATGCCTGTGAAGGTGTGGAGACGGGAGGGGGGTAGATCGGTGTCTAGATAGGTAATTTGAGTTTTTGTGCTTTCTTTTTGGGGTGTGTTTTCTGAATTAAGTTTGGTTGTGGATGGTTGGGATAAATATGATTGATCATGGTTAGATGATGTTTCTCAATAATATTTATCGGGGAATGTTTTAAGCTGTCAGTCTACTCCCCTTCACCCTACAATTATTATGCACATGACAGTGGAAGGAGATCGATTGTTTTCGTTTCAAGCCTTTGCAGTCAAGGGCTCAACGAGCATGCAGTCCATTTGTATCAACTCAATAGTACTTTCGTGCTAAAAAAAGATCCAGCCCCTAAGGTTATAGGCTGGTTCGAGCCCTATTGGCACTGTACGCTAAACATCGTGACCACGCTTTGGTGACTGCACAGACATCGAAGCTCGCCAGCGGCTCTGAAGTATTGCTCAACTGACAGTTGAGTCTGGCTGGGTGAGATTGGATTATGGACACTGACAATATATACAAACCCATGTCCGAGTAATACCTAGCTCTGCCTATGCCAACTGACAAAGCTTGGGCTCGTATAACCCCCCGACGCATGCAAAATCCTGACAGCCAACATACATACCAACTAACCACGACTCATCTGGAGGCTTGTATACTCTATCATGAGCCATCAGCCGCTGGCGGTCGTTTGCGGAAATCTCGTCTTTGCACCATACATCCTGCCAGTCATGTGGCACAGTGTCGGCCGGGCTGTGGGGTGGGTCGATGGAGAATTTGAGCATCTTGTACTGGGGATCTTCACTCGCTTCCAATTCTACTTCAAACTCCAATTCCGTAAGATGTGACTCTGTGACCTTGACAGAGAAGCCAACAACCCGAGAATTTTCCGGGAAATGAATTGTTTGACGGATCTCTGTATCAAGTTCTCCTAGACTTGCTCTTGTACCTGAAGTGTAGACGAAAACGAGTCCAATGATTGCTCGCTCTCGGAAAGAAGCCTCAGCTGTGGCTATGATATCCTTAGACTCATCGTTTCTCTGAGTCTCAAAGTAAACCTTTTGTATTTGGTCAAAAGGAGGCTGGGTTTCGGGGACCAATATCTGGGCTCTCGGGCTTCCTTTCCAGGAAGTGGTCGCTCGGACCCCATCAGAAGATTTGTTAAATACCCATGATATGGCTGTGAGTCTCTCGTCCGGTTGACTTTGAAACTGCTGTTGCAGTTTTCGATAGTTCAAAGTTGATTGTGGAGAGCGGAAGATCACGCTGCGAGCACGTGTTGTCCCTATTTGTATGGCTACAACTTGTCCCACCTCCATTCCAGGGCATTCGGCGGAGAAACCCATTGGAATCAACCAGATGGAGACTAAGTTAATTTCCTCGCCCTGGCAGACTTCAAAGATATCATCAAGAGGGTGAATCCATTGCCCTACCGCAATGGGAGTTGGGTGATCATAGTACTCGATCTTCAACCCGGATATGCGTTCAGAGGATCTGGACCGGTCCTGGATGCCCACGGACGCTTGGATGCTCCGGACGTTTTTTAGTGACGCATAAGTTTGATAGTTACCGGGGTTTGAACTGTTGATATAATGAGAAAACAATTTGTCGTACTGGATCTGATCGTCGGGTATCTCATGACAATTGTGATCTAGGTTGTCTGGAATCGTAAATTGATCGTCGGACCTTTGCGACTGGAGACCCAGTCTAATGAAGCTGTTTTGGTCTGCCTGAACCTGGTCAGCTGCCATTCGGAGCAGTTCGAGGGGCGGCGAATTGTTCCATACTAGTTTGAGGGCGACGAATCCAGTTATGGCGTCACTTTGTAGTGACAACGGTATCAATTGAACACTTGCGTTCAGTCGACATGGAAGAGGTGCAACGGTTACAGTCCGCTTGTAATTTGTTGAGATCTAAGTCAAAGTTAGTGTCACACACAGATGCTTGAGTCGTATAGTAGAAAAGACCTGCAAGCCACCCAGACCGCTTGCTGGGTGGTAGCTCTGATTGTCTTCTAGTATACCAATGCTGTTGATACGCTCTCCCTTTGAGCCATTGATGAAAAATGAGATCTCACAGCCACCAAGAGAGCCAAAAGATATCGATTGCCCGCCAGAGTAGAATATCTCTATACCGACGATTGGGTGAGGGCGGCATTCCATGTGGAACACAAACCTTGTCAAGGACCCGAGAAGATGACCCTCAGAACCACCAAAGTCAATATTTGTCAACGGCTCAAAGATCCGGGGCGGCTGAGACGGTAGGAGAGTGCTCATCCTGGGATCTTCGTGCATTGGGGGATGGGGTATCCATAAGCGAGAGCTCACGTCGGATTTGTGCGTCGCATTTTGTAAGGGAAAGCGAGAAGCTCGAGGGTGGCCCGTCAATGCACCAAGAGTGATCAGAACAATCTTGAATCGATCGAGGCCCGCAAGAAGATAATGCTGGTCACTTTTTCCTGAAACTTCAATGGTTCCACAGGCAATTCCTGGGCCTTTACTATCGCCGACCCAGCCTGACTGGGTGGAATTCGTGAACGTAAACTTGATTGCGGTGAGCCCTTCCGAGCGAAATGCCACATCGAGAGCTTTCAAGCGTGAAATAGAAGGTATCACTACCCACTGCTCAGAAGCGGGATTGTGATAACCTAATAGACGACCGACGTTGCTTTGCTCCGGAGGAAATAGATTTATTCCTGACACAAAGGTTTGAGCACCCATTCGGATGGTAGAGATACCTATGCGCTGTTGATGCTGCTGAGATATAGGCGTAAATGATTGCAGTCTATGGTAAAGCACGCGACATCCCTCATCCAAAGGGCCCCCAATGTCGGCGGATGCAAGTTGACCGGAAAAGGAGCCAGTCGTCTCTATTGACTGACAAGGGCCCTCATCGGTGGTCGCATTCAATAACTGAGGATACTTTCCTCGAATTTGCCCCGCATCAAAGGCAGATCCGTACGGAGAATCTCGAAAAACACTCTCGAGTTCCACAAGGGTAGCAATGGGTTCCAAAAGCTGCCGGACTCTCTTTCGATTCAGCAAAGATAGTACTCCAGTCCTTAGAGCTGCATTGGTCCCTAAAAAAAGCCGAGCCCAGTCTTGTGAAGCCGTGAAACTTGGAAAAAGAAAATCAGCCTCCTGACCAAGAAGAAACCTACTCCGCCAGTATGACTGTGGGAGCGAGTCGACGGATGCAAGTCGAGCCAGATCTTGAGATACCATTCTCAACTTCAAGACCTCGCTTAGGGACAAATAAGATAGTATTTCAAACATTATCTCGGAAGAGAGTGCATTGAGGGTACAATGCTTGGATCTTGCTACGGTTTTACGTACTTTTACTCTCGTGTCAAGCACAGATTCCACTGAATGTCGATCGTCGTTGGGCCCAAAGGAGCCAGTGGCGTAGGTACAGCCATTGTTGTGGTCACCGATGCTCGTCATGTCTCCATCGGTCAGGCAAACACCATCCTGCGATGTTCCGAGCGAGCCGTCGAGCGTCTTGCCAATGTCGGGGGCGATCGATTGTAATTCTTCCATCGAAGGGATCACACAAGGGTCAGCATAGAACTGAGAGCACAAATCCACTGGCTTTGGTCGTCCGAATGATTTGTGTGTCTGCGCAGCACCCTGATAGTCATGGCCCAATTGAAAAATGGAGGCATCGAGGCAAGGCGTGCAATAGAGCTGGTAGAAAACCGACTGTACCATGGTCATCGTCTTTGGGATCTCTCCAGACCCGAGTCGGAGGGAGAGTAATCTCCAGCAGGAGTTGTGAAAGCCAAAGCACCAACGGCTTTCAGATGGTGCACAAAGCCTCCATTCCTCCAGCGCCTCGAGTCCCACGTCGACATAGGATGAATCACTGTCGAGCGGTGCCTGGAGATTGTTCCGGAAACGGACTATTCCCAGTCCGGTCAGATTGAGGGAGCTAGCAGTGGCGTCGGTTGCATAGATGCCTCGTACTTCTGCGTACCAAGGGCGAACACGGGTCGGTTGAGATGCTGGATCATCTCCATAGGGATCAGGCAGCAGAATGACCCCACAGAGAGGGCAGTAAACATTGGACGACATCGAGCTAAGATGTCACGCGTTTTTGTGTCATTGGGAAAAAGGTTATCATGGGAGCTGATTGACATCGAGAAAAGATACCAAAAGCCCAGGAAGATCAAAAGGCCGCAACTGCCTTTGACCTAGAGAAGCTGATGGTTGAGTCTTGAGAAATGAGTCTTGTCAGACCGCCTCACGAACGGGGCCAGAGCTGATCACGTGATAGTCAATAAGAGTGAAACTGTACAGATCATAAAGCCTGACCATCAATAATAATCACAGGACTTGTTTGTCCGAGCTTGAGCAACTCTGCACCTTCCAGATTCATTCCGATCCGTACAGAATATATGATCCATATTCAATCTGAGACGACAGCTTCGATGCCAACGATACAGGCTGACGAGGATGAAAGACATCCGAAGCGAGTGATTCTTCGCCTACGCGTGAATGACTTTATTTCATGCCATCCGGCAGAGTTCGACCGTGCTATTATGGCCTACCTCGAGTCTATGGGCCGTCCGCCGGACGAACTGACCAAACGCCTCCACCAGCCACACATTGAGCCTTTCCAAGACCCAAGCATGAAGCAGAAAAGCTTCCACATTGTCCTTGACCTGGAAAAGAATATGATTAGTGATCCAGATCTTGGGAAGCTTGAGCATGAGGTTCATCGTGTTCGCCGAACCCAAGATGGGTCATTGTAAGTGATCATGTCAAGGTTATGCTAAAACGCACCTAATCTTGTTATGGATAGCCTCATCAATCGAATTCAAAATCCAGAGGAGGAGAAGGTCTTCATATCCAAGATGCGATGCTTCACCGACATTTTTTACCCTTGGGCGAGCTGATCTGTCCACCAAGACCAATTTCTCAGAGCCATTGCCAGAGAACAGTTCACGGGTTTCTCACACTTTTCATTCCCGGCTTGCCCTCTAGTCTATTCTTTAGTCCTATCTAGCAAACGAACTCCTGTCATCAATAGCTACGAGACGGTCAGTATATGGTCGCAGGATCATCAATTTTGGTTTCAGACTTACTAACAGTCGCAGGAGGGGACAGAAATGTGACTTATGTGGAATGAGTTCACCAGTACAAGTAAGCTAATTTAAAGTCACTTCTCACGTCGTCATTATCCACCACTGTTAGGCGCAGCCTACCAGTGTAGTATAGAGCTGACCTAGATTAAAACAAATTTCTAGCACTTGATCCTATGCTCTTTTATATTGTCCTTGAAGTTTGCCATATCCACCTTTCCCAGATGCCACTTGATATGATTTTCTACTATTTCCTGAACTGGACCCGGGGTTTTCAAATCACTTTGATCTGAGGAGGTCTGTCTCTGTACAGCCACAAGCAATTGGCGACTAAGACAACTGGGTCGAACTGTCATGAACATTGATTAGAGAACACATCAATGAGCAAATGATTCTTGGTTACTTAATGCTTTGCTGGAAAGGATAAGTCCCAAAACTAACAAGTGGTCTTGAGCCTACATGCTTCTATCAACTGGGCAGGCTACTTGCATTTGAATTCATTGGAGATATGGGCGTGGCGTGCCTTGTAGACAGACACCTATACAGTCGGTTCAGTAACCTTCGCAGCCACGCCTGTTATCCTTTTCTCCTGAATGAGGCATGTAGGCAGGAGACGACCAGGATTGGCCTCAGTGACGTGATCCACGACGCAGAACCATGAACTCTCAAGCAAGCCTCAATCTCGGTGGCTTTACAAATACTGGTTCATGTTTGTGATTGGTGATTTCGATGACTTCGAATGACTAGATATCGCCTCAGCTGTGAATGGGAAATCTGTCCGCTGCGGGGAAAATTGCCGTTTTTTGCCAACCCAGCCCTAATTCGAGCTTCGCGATCCTCTACTTCGACATCAACCCCATCTGCAACCAAACCCTAGGAGAAGAATTCCGTACTAGATACTTCCTCCTTGGATTACTGGATTATTTTCCAGGGGATAGCCGTCAAATACCGTTGGAAATCTGCTTCCGATCAGCATCATGGGATGCGGGGTACTTGAAAGCATAGCTCTGGCTGTGGATATAAGTTCACCAGAACGTCCTTGAGTGGCCTTTTGGATTCTTGTAAGAAGACTACACAGGAATTTCCAGTATGAATCAGTGGAACATCTCTCCTCAGCTAGTAGGGGATCTCCCCAGGGTTCTCGCCCCCAAGGGTGTTGCCGACTATGTCGCGCTCACCATACTTTCCGTGGCCGGTGCTACATATTTCTCGCGAGGTTTCCTCTGGGACCAACCTGATCCTTACTACCATCTGGCATTTGAACGTCCGCAACTGAAGAATGGTAGTAGTCTTAATGCTGTCGGCAAGGACACACGCAATATCGCGCAGAAACTCGCCGAGTCCGACAAGCAGATTGTCGTCTTCTGGGGCTCCCAGTCCGGCACAGCGGAGGGATTTGCCAATCGACTGGCTCGGGATATCACACAGCGGCTTTCACGCGGTGTTCTCTCTGCGGACTTGAGCGATTTTGACCCGGAGTCTATCGCGGCCCTCCCAGACACTACTGTCGCGATTTTCATCCTCTCCACCTATGGGGAGGGTGACCCTAGTGACAACACCACGGAGTTTTGGGACTGGATTAACAAAGCCCAATCGGTTGATCTGTCTCGTCTACGTTACTTTGCATTTGGTCTGGGAAATCGCAACTACAAGTTCTACAACCGCGTCGTGGATGTGGTCGTTGAAGCCCTCGACAGCCGTGGCGCCACTCCACTCCTCCCTGTGGGTAAAGCAGACGATGCGCATGGTACCACGCAGGAGGACTTTATCGCCTGGCGCGATGACCTCTTCGCCTGCTTCCGCCGGGATCTTCACTTTGAGGTGGCCGAGGTACAATATGTCCCGACTCTCCGGGTCGAAGAAGACAGCTCCCTCGAGCCCATCGACCTGCACCATGGTGAACCCGATGCCCGCGCCTCCCGCCCCCAGTGCTCCGCCGTGCGTCCGCTCCGCGTCTCCGCTACTCGCGAGCTCTTCCACCCTTCCGCCGGGCGGAATTGTCTCCACCTTGACCTCGACCTGTCCGCCCAGCCCGAGTTCAACTACAAGACCGGCGACCATCTCGCCATCTGGCCCCCCAATCCAGACGAGGAAGTCTCCCTCCTTCTCACGGCGCTGGGCTATGACTCGACCCGGGCCAATACCCCCATCATCATTCAATCTCTCGATCCGGCAACCAAAGTCAAGCTTCCCTCCCCGACAACCACCGCTGCTCTCCTGCGCTACTATCTCGAGATCGCTGCCCCAGTCAATCGTGACCATGTGCTCGCCCTCGCACAATTCGCGCCTACGGATTCCGCCAAAGCGACGTTACAACAACTTAGCCGCAGCCGTGAGGCCTACGCGGCCTTCCTCAACCGCACCCACGTTACCCTCGCCCGACTCCTGCATCACGTCTGCCCAAACACCACCTGGTCGACCATCCCACTCTCCTACCTCGTCGAGACCCTCCCGCCTCTCCAGCCTCGCTACTACTCCATCTCCTCCAGTAGTGTCCTCTCTCCCCGAAAGGTCTCCATCACTGTGCTCGTATCCACCACCCCAGTCGCAGAGAACCCCACCCAGCTCATCAACGGCGTCACATCCAACTACCTCCTCACCCTCCACAACACCCTCACAACATCACCCCATAAGACAAGCTACGATCTCTCCGGACCAGCCAACACCCTCGAAGGCACTAAAGTGCTGGCCCATCTTCGCAAAAGCAAATTCAAACTGCCTCGCGTGTCGACCTGTCCGCTCATCATGGTCAGTGCAGGTACAGGGCTGGCCCCGTTCCGGGCGTTTCTTGCCGAACGGCGCCAGCTGCTGCAGATTGGTCGTGAGGTCGGCGAGATGATCCTGTTTTTTGGGTGTCGTCGCGCGGACGAAGACTTTATCTACCGTGACGAGATCGAGGAAATGCAGAGCGTTTTTGGGGCGAGGTTACGTGTTTTGACTGCGTTTTCGAGGGAGGGAACTCGTTCGGAAGGGAAGAAGTATGTGCAAGATCGTATTGGGGAGGCTGGTGAGGATGTCGTCCGGTTGTTGGATGAGGGGGCGAATTTGTATATTTGTGGACGGGCAGCCATGGCGCGTGAGGTTGAGAAGGCAGTTGGGGAGGAAATGCGTCAGAGAAAGCGGTGGAGTGAGGAAGAAGTTGGGGAATGGCGAAAGGGGATTAAGCGGAGGAATAAGTGGCAGGAGGATGTTTGGGGGTAGACTGTTGTCGTGTTTTGAGTGTTTGGTGGAGCTTATCTTGAGGAATTTATCCATCGGCAGCAACCTTTCAATTACACAACGTACTCCGGAGTAGAAGAGAGGGAGCTGAGTTCCCTTCTTCATATTAGGATATCGTAGATTGCCTTTTGCCCATGACCCGAGTCATGTACTTCACGTGGGCGATCATACTTACAACCTGGTGACCTGATCATTTGGCCGTCTGTGCAGGTGGTGTCTGTCGCCCAGCTAATCAAACGCAAACTCAATAGCCCGCTGTCCGAGTTATATGAGCTGAGAACTCCCCATATGTTCCTTTCCGTCGATGATACTGTTCCTGTTGCTGTTGAAGAGGACGTTCATTTTGTATGGAACCGGTCATATGATCGCCGCTCTCTGATTGGCCCCCACATTCCGGTATCAAATTTCCTCTTCAGGGAAACTTTTTCTCTTCGGATCTTCTTCTCTGGCTTCTCTCTCTCTCCCTCCCACACTCCCTCTCCCACCCACCATGTCCAAGGCCACCGTCGCGGCCATCGCCGCCGCCAGTGCCGCCACCGGCGCCGGCCTCACCGCGCTCTTCTACTCCTCCCCGCGTCCCCAGCACCAACCCTCGCAACAACAACAATCTCTCCCCCCGACACCACCCCCGCAATCCATCGGCGC
>RHLO01000953.1:0-15066 GCA_003719415.1 Aspergillus olivimuriae
AGTATATATACTGTACAGAAGCAGAAGCTGTCATGGTATATCAAAACCAACCCGTCAAAATGAGAACACCCTACTTGCTCTCGGTCATTGTACTTTGGTGCTCCGTGTTTCTTCCCGTGAGCTCACGGCCTCACCCAGGGATAGCCCGAAACTGGGCCGGGGTGAATTCATACTTCCTTCACGCTTTTCAAGAGTGAGAAGCTTCTCCATTGAGATAAAGTGAAAGACATCACGGAACGATCTAACATTCTACAGACACAACCGAACGCAGGTGCTGGATGCAATCCAGGCCGCTCATCTCAAAACCATTCGAATCTTCATTTCCTACACCCCTGAAAACAACAAAGAGACAGGATCGGTTTACATGCCCGACATTGAGCCAGAGACCGTAGGGGTATTTGATGATACCCAATTAGAAGCAATCGACCAGTTGATGGTCGAGGCTCACCGACGAGGTACGCTGTACCTACCTACTTCCCTCCTCTCCTAGGACCGTGCTAGGCTAATCACTTCTGACAAACAGACATCAAGCTGATAATCACTCTCCACGATCGATACCAGCTCGGCTGCTGGGGAAACGATACCTACGTCACAAAATACAACCTTCCCGCACTGAACTGTGCCACCGACTCTGCCAGTGCCAACGACGTGACATCGTGGTACCAAAACCCACGCGCGATTCATGACTTTGACAACCGGATCAGACATTGCCTCGAGCACCGGAACCATTTGATCCGGGGCAGTCCCAAGTGGATGGATCTGGCAGACTACATCTTTGCATTCGACATCCAGAACGAAGGACAAGGCCACCTGAACCAGAATATCGCCCCCGTGCCGAAGTGGTGGTGCGATCGGTCTCGCTTCATGCGATCCATCATGGGACATAGAAGCAAGGTGCTCATCGGGACCGGTCAGTAGATGATCCTGTTTTCAATTCTACAGCACAGATACTGACGTCTCCATCCTGTATGACAGGCGGCGGCAACGAATTCTCCAACTCTGACATACCCGAGAACTGGGTTTGCGATGCAATTGATATGGTTGGCATCCATTCGTACAGCTCTTTCGATGTCTTCCAGAGCAAGGTTCCTGTCGCTCTGAACCATGCTCTGAAGGCTAGAAAGCTCATGGTCATGGAGGAGTTTGGGTCCGGTGGCCCGACGAAAGCAGAAGACATCGAAGAGCATGTCAACTACTTCAACGAGCAAGGTATTCCCTGGCTGCCTTGGCAGATCAGTAAGCCTGGCTTTGGGGAGGAAAACTTTGAGTTCTGGGTGGATGAGCCTACTTATAAGGTTGTGGCGAAGGCTGCACATCAGGCATTGCGAAGCCCTGCGACGCAACAGTGTTGGGATATGTCATAGTTTTGGCTGCCTTGTGAGACCAGTGGGAGAGTTGTACTATGCTGGAAGAAGACCAGTCACAGAAAAGATGTGAGAAAGGTGCTCAGGTAAAGGGGTATGAATCCCAATGGGAGTTCGCAATGTCTATGGACTGTTCACCACCATACTGAACAACCATTCCGCGAATGTATAAGGATAGTTTCCTTAGGAGCAGAGAGCCTGAAACGTAGAAAAAAGTCTGCAGATTGCTATATTTGAAGCAACAGACACACGAAAAGCAGCAGAAAACAATGAGCCCCATTCATCCTCTCTCAGAGACCTCCTTAACAGACCTCCTGGACAAGCCCCACAATACACTCCGCCGTTTTCTCCGGCATACTCAAGAACGGCGAATGTGAGGCAGCCAATTGCGCAGTGCGAACTACAGGGACAGAACCCCCTGGAGTCGGAGTTTGCATGAGCGCAACTAAGTGTTTCTGCACAGGAAATGACAGAGCTTGATCCTCTTCACAGTAGATGTACGCGCACGGGATGTTGTTCTGCCACGGCAGGTGGGTGACAGCGCCGTGGAACATCGCCTTTGAAGAATGTTGGAGAGAGGCCACAGCTTGCTCTTTGAGTGGAGAGGGCACATCGTGGTAGAAAATCTGCTCTGGAGTGGCTGCGTTGCAATATTCACCCTATCCTGCTCGTTAGTTCATCTCCCTCGACGACGGACGAATATACCACCGCGCAGATACACAGACGTAGAACTGATCTAAGCATAGACAGGAAGAAAACTTACATCAAGACAAATCCAATCCGGCAATTGCTGACGCAACGCATCAAACAACGACATCCCCTTTCCCAGCGCAAACGCTGCCAGGTAAACAGCCACTACGATGCCGCCGTCTTTCCCCTGCGCTTTGCGGTTTGCGAGACCGAAACCTTCGCTCGCATTGGAGATGACGATGCCACCGTACGAGTGACCGAGTAGAACAACGGACTTCCCTTCATCATCGATGAGACGACTAAGCACGGCACGCAAGCTCGCTGCGTCGTCGGGGACCCCGAGTGTGGGCGGCTCGGCGCCGATAGCTGGATGCGAAATGCTTTCGGTCGGATAGCCCAGAGCGCGCAGGGCAGGCTCAAGGAGGTGGTAACAGGTGGAGGTATGCCAGGCCCCAGGGACGAGGACTATTGTTGGGAGGGACATGATGCTGTGCTGTGTAGTGCTGTTTCAGATCCCGCCTCTGGTTTTGTCGGTCAGGTCAGACAGTGGATTTGGATTGAAGTAGTGAGGGGAGGGGGCGTATCTTTGTACCTGCTTCTTCGGCGGGGAAGACGATCAAATTCCAGATTGAGGGGGGTTAGTTTGACGGAGTTGACGAGTCATTTAGTCTGTATGCACTAGTGTGTTGGCTAGATTGTCCGTGCAGTGCTAACAGAGAAGTCCAGGTTGCCAGGCTCTCTCAGGGCTTCGATCCTCTTGGGTTACATCTGTCATCTGACGTTTGGCTTCTGATATTTCAGAATCAGAGCTGTACTGCCCAAGCCATATCGTCATCCCTGAATCAGTCTCATGGTTGGCATTCCAATATATGCAGAGCCGTATGCTGCTCCAGAAATTTGGAACATCTGCGTGCGTCGATTATGTATAGCTTAAATCTATTCTCTTAAACCATTCCAGATTTTTCTGAAAAAATGTGAATACCATGGGCGACTTATTAAGCCGGTAAAGACGCCACCATTAATATTTGGAACAGCGTTTGGCCATCAGATCGTGGGAGTATACACCCCATAGCGTGAGATGCTTTTCGCATACGGACCAGCACTTTCGAGGAATTCATGACAGACGCAGCAGCCGTCGCTAGAACCATCATCAGTACTGATATACTGTAAATCCCATGTCAAATTCTCTATTGCTGGTAGGGTCGATTCAATCGTGAAAGGTTCAAGTTCAGATTGGTCTCAATTGCCATTTGGATGCATTGTATCACTTGAACCATTGACTTCTGAATGAATGAGCATAACATATAAAACATTTCATATTATCATCCAATATCTCAAAATCAGATTAAAGCAGAGAGTCAATCTCGGAGCCAAAAATTACAAGGTTAAAAACAAAAAAAGAAATCATCATCAGAAGCCACTTCCTCCTACTCCGTAGGCAATATCGTAACCATCCCCCAGCATTTCACGACTCATTTTCCACACCTTGTAATACTTATGATACCAGTCCAGCCTACTTAGTATATACTTCCGAGTTTTCAACTTCTTAGGATTCGTCTTCAGCTTCTCCAGTTCGAGAAACAAGAACTCCCAGTCAAGCCTTTCACTCCGAACAGCCTGTACCTCCGGGAACATATGCCACGGAATCTGTTGTCGCCAGAACGCATCTCCCAGATAACGATTTGTCACTTTCTGTACGGTGTTCCCGTCCGTCGAGGGCAAGTACTCCCCAATCATACACAGCACCTCAAGAGGGAGACGACCCAGCCAAAGTGTATGGTCAATCTTGCCCCGTAGAAACCGTTTTCTTGTCCGCCGTTGCGCCCTGCGTATCAACTTGGAAACGGACTCTATAGCTCTGGGTTCTATAAAAAATATAGTCAGCTGATTCATGTTCTTCATACTTCCCATTGGAAAAAGAAAAAGGGAAAGAAAGGGAAAAAAGGAAAAAAGCCGATATCACGAAAAATGAACGACGGACGAAGACGCACCCTCGGCTTCACCACACCGGAGAAACTCGCCGTTCATATTACTTCTCCATCTTTGGTCAGCCCGATACAGAAGCTTGAAAAGTTCCTGGAGATTTTCTTGCACAAAATCCCCAAGCGAGTGTTGAGAAAGAAACTCCCAACACCGCGCATGAACAGGACACCCGATCATGCCGCCGCTCTTAGCCATCTCCCAATGACCTGGGTAATAGGGAATTTGTGGTAGAACGGTCCCACTGAGTCTTTTCTTCGCCTGACTTTTTATCAAGCCTTGACTGGGATCCAATGGCACAGTAGGGTCTTTGCACTTGTCCAAACCGTGGTATGACACTCCGGAGATTTGAGACTTCTCAGTACCAGGGTCGTAGAGTACTACAGCATGTTACCGAACAATATACTCATATCAGCCGTACAGCAGATCAAATAAGTGACATGGATAGCTTGTATGGGGTATCTTACTCATACGGTAGAGACACTTCCATTGTAGATTCGAAGAATGGCACATTTTCATCAGTTCTTCGGCGGTATAAGTTCCATATTTTAAGTTCTTTTGACTCTGTATGTTTTGGCTTTGAAAGCCCCAGTTGCAAATGAGACAGCCATGATAAGCTTCCGCATTGAGATCACGGATACCTGCATGGTATCTGCTCATGCTGGGCTAGATTTTGTTATGTGTAGCTGTGTTGGATTGGAGAATTTCGGATCAAATGGTATCGAATTGGACGGCAAGGTAGTATTCTTTATTCTTCATAAAATGATCCAACTCTGTGAAGTGTAGTTTGGGGCCTCATCCTTATATCTACAGTTCAGTAAGATGTCATCCATACGTCGTCTTGGCTCCTAGCCAGAACCAGTTCCGGACCAGAAATTTGTTTATGCCTCGGAGCAAATATCACTGGACAGGGATAGCGATAGCTTTGATGGCATGCTTGCAGTCAATGAGGCTGAGACCAAAACATATTACATCCTAGACAAAGACCGATTGTCGTCGCCAAATCACAAGAGATGAAGCCACCCAAAACGCACAATCAAGAGCCCAGTTTACCGTGATAATTGGTCATCATTACTCTCCCTTGTACACCTTAAAGCTTTTAAACTCCCAGTACGCATTTCTGAAGGCAGATGGGTTATGAGCAACAAAATTATTGCACTTTCCAGGGCAATGGTACTGCTGGGTGTAGAACTGCGGCTGTCCACCAAGCTGTCCACAAAGATCAATATTTGCAATAATACTTTGATTGCGGAAATGCGAGGAAATGTCACAATTCGTGTTGGGGAAGTCTGCCAGTGCGGTTTCCCATGTAGATGGATCGGGATTTCCGGACGTGATATCAATCGGAATAGAGTCCCGTAGCCAGTACCAGGCACGGATTCCAGCGTCACGAAGTTCCACAGCGTAAACCTGTGGATGTCAGTATTCCGTTGACTCAGGATGAAACTGGGAAAATCCTCAGGATGGGAATTGAACGTACACCTCCACCCCGGCTGTTGAATGCTTTCCCGTAGGAATCCGGCTGACCCTGCACGCCACATCCAGCGTTGCTGTTTGTGCTGTTGGCACAGGTAGAATATTGAGCCTCACCTGTCTGCTTGCGCTTCACTTTCATGTTACAGCCATTTGTGGTGTGTAGCGTCACAGCGTTGCCGTCGGTGGCCTTGTTGTTCGTCTCGAGGACGTCGATTTCGCCGTTGTCCGGCCAGTTGGAAGGATCGGTCAACCAGAGGGCAGGCCAAGTACCACAGCCGTAGGGGGTGTGGAGGATGTCAAAAATGAATAGGCCGGTATCATAGCTCGTCTTAGACTCCAGACGGACTGACTGACGGCCGTTCACGGCTGACGAGTTGGACGTGTCCACCCTCAACACGACCGATGACTCCGTAGCATATGTCAGGTTCAGCGTCTGCGCTGCGGCCTGATCCACGTATCTACCATCCCAATTAACCATGTTCACCTCCGAAACACGAGACAACATACTGAACAAATCCATAGGTCGGATCCTCCCCAGAGAAATAATTGAAGCGATCGAGAAAAGTCGCCGGGTCATATGTGTCGAACAATTTGTACTCGAGTCGGGAATAATCTGGGTAGCGATTCGCTTTGGTACCTTCCACTGCGCCGACAATAATAGCTACGAACACTGCGACCATTGCAAGCCCCGCGAGCAGTTTAGTCCGCAGGGACCAGCCACGCGGATTGTACCATGGGTAGGTGGTAGGGGGGCCCACGGGAGTCGGTTCAGAGGACGCTCCTGGCGGTGGTGGAGGTCCAGCATGTTGGAGATTGTCGACTTCGAGTTTGGGCATATGGGAGGAGGCTCCTTCATAACGACTGAAGTCGTGAGCGACGGAGGAGGGTCTGTTGTTGCTCGTGCCGTCAGTCATATCCAACAAACTAGCCACGCGTGGGGATAAGCGTGGGAGCGCGCGACAGCGTCAATTGAAGCAATGCTAGACGTGACAGACGAGAAAACAGATGACAGAAGGAGGTGTGGGCATGAATTGATTGATGAAATGGTTGCAAGAAAGAACTCCAGGAGGTTGGGAAAGTGTGACAGAGGGAGAGTTGTCGTCAGGAAGAATGCTCCGATCATGGCCCAAACAGGAAACCAGGGCTCCTGCATGCAGCAATAGTCAGTCCATATCTTGGTCGCCCACGCACTATCCTCGGTGATTATTTGCAGCAGACTGTCATTATTGTCATCAAAATCGGCTTCTCATGATCTCACCATTGATCCAAATGTTCTAGTACTCAGCGGGGCATTCTAGTGGGGGTCAGACGCAGCATCAGATCAATGTACCTGAATTACTAAAAATAACAAAAATTGATTGCGGGGCTGATCAAGTTGCCTTGGCCCTTGCTTATTTCTTTTGGTGCGTGTGAGAGCTTATCATCCTTATCCACTCTACCGCTTTGAATAATTAGATCTATCTCGTTCTTTTCTGTTGTGACCGGGTCTTGCTAGTCTTCTAAATGCTGCCCGATGACGGGAGGTCAGCGCACATAAAGGAAGCGCACCAAAACAACCAAGTGGGCGATTCAAAACAAATGAATATGTGACGAGTGTCTGGTCCTCCAGTGGTTTCATCTGCATTGATAATGCATGATAACTAATTACAACAACCGGTCAATCATAGGTGATAGACACCTGATCCTACGCACGGTATTGAACTGGGGATGCTATTTTACCTTGTCCGTCCTCCAAACCAGCCTTTGTAGTTATAAGACTATACCCTAGGGCCATATAGCTTTTGCTGGCAGATTCGATCCTACATGGGCTTGAGACCTGCTCCCCAGATGCTTGACTGTTCACTTAAACTGTACATTTCTCAAGTCTACCGCGCGAGATATCTCTTCCTGATTGACAGACATCACTAGGTGTGCAGTCTGTATCATAAATACCAGAAGATACTTTCTGACAGATTTCACAGGTGTTTCAGGCCACTTTGTAGATTTCTCTATATTCTCCTGTTTTTGTCTTGTGTGTCTCCCGAGATCGTCTACAGATCACTCCACACGCAGGCACACACCAGAGATCATCCTGCAATCCGTCGAACGTGGCTTTTCAAATCTCACCATTCCACCATCATTTTCTAAACTGAACTAAAGCGTACTTAGCTAGAGTGACATACTGGCAAGGGCACACAGAGAATGACATACAGAACCAACCCTGTAACTTTATCTATACTGGCCCAAATCCTCATCACCGCCACAAATGAAGTAATGTCTGGGGTATCAATTCTTCTCGGCCACTCTCCTATATTATTCCATCTCAGTAATACCACCGCACATACACGGTGGAGAGGCTAAGCTTCGGCATCTCCACGTTGGCGGCTGAGCATTTAGCCCTATGAACCAAGACTTGTCCCGCTTATCGCCTTCATCTCAACTGGAACTTCACTTCATCTTTACAGCCACTGCACCATATTGACACTCCTGATGGCAGATCCGCCTGATCCCCAACCAGGGGCACCATCACAGGACATCGAAAAACCAACCACATCTTACCAACCCCACCCCCAAGATGAAGCCATCCCCAAGCCCTCCACCAGGTCAGTACATATCAACCCCGATCAACCAACCTTATAATCAACATCTAACCACCCCACAGCCGCCAAATCCTCGTCGTCGTCGCCGGCGCCCTCGTCATGTTCACCACCTGCGCCTTCATCTTCACCTATGGGGTCTACCAATCCCTCTACGAAGAGATGGCCCGCGAACCCTCCACGCCCTTCACCAACGCTTCCACCGCCCACATCGCCCTCATCGGCACGCTCGCCATCGCCCTCATGTCCATGGGCGGGCCCTTCGCCATGCTCTGGTCGAAGCTCTACACGCCCCAACTGGTCATCATCGCCGGCGGCTGGATCTGCGGCATCGCCCTCATCCTCGCCAGTTTCGGCACCGCCCTCTGGCACTTCACCCTCACGCAGGGCATCCTCCTCGGCATCGGCGTCTGTCTCTCCTACGTGCCCACCATGTCCGTCTGTCCCACCTGGTTCGACCAACGCCGCGCCCTCGCCATGGGGATCGTCATCTCCGGCACCGGCATCGGCGGCATGATCTGGCCGCCCGCCCTCCGCGCAATGATCACCACCGTCGGTTTTCGCAACGCCCTCCGCATCTCCGGCTGTATCTCCCTCCTCGTCGTCTCCCTCTCAGGCTACACCCTCGCCTGGGAACCACGATTCCACGCCGCCACACACCCCCCCACCACACACCCCAAACCCTACGCCTTCCTCCACGTCCCACTCGTCAGCTGGCGCATCGCCAAAAGCACCCGCTTCATCTCCCACGCCGCAGGCTGCTTCCTCCAATCCGCCGCATACACCACGCCGCTCTTCTTCTTCGTCGCGTTCGCCCAAGCCCTAGGCTACGACGCCACCACCGCCGCCAACTTCGTGACGATCAACAACGCCGCCAACACGGTGGCTCGGATCCTCATCGGCCATGCGGCGGATCGGTACGGCCGTATCAACGCCCTCTTCATCACCACGCTGATCAGCGCGGTCGTCGTGTTTGCGTTCTGGCTTCCCGCCACGTTTGCGGCGTCGTTGCCGTCGGCGACGGCGTCGCAGGCGCTGTATATCGTCTTTACGGTGTTGTATGGGGCGTTTGCGAGTGCGTATATATCGCTCTTCCCGGCGTCGTTGATTGAGCTGTTCGGCGTGAAGGAGTTTACGAGTGTGAATGGTGCGTTGTATCTGATTCGGGGGATGGGGGCGTTCGGCACCCCGTTGATTGGGTTGTTGGTTCCGTCGGGCACGGCGTTGATGTCGACTGCGGTTTATGAGAGGGCGGTTATTACGGTTGGAGTGTTGTTGGTTGCGGCTTCGGTGGCGTGTGGGTGGGTGCGGGTGGAAGCTGGGTTGTTGCGGGCAGGCGAGCCAGCAGGGAAGAAGTGGAAGGTTTAGTTTCTGGCGTCTAACGGACTACTTACGACCTGGTGTATATGCATGAATGCTTGTTGATAAGGTATGGGGCAGGAGAAAAAATGTATATAGACTGCAACACAGCCGGCTGTGCATTCGTATTCCCCATCCCAGCGTACACAAAACTTAGATAAGAATGAGCCACAGTGGTAGTATAAAATGGCAAGCAAACAATGAAACATCCGCTAAACAACAATCAACACGCTCAACCTTACCCAAGTCTAAATAATAATAATAGAATCTCGATATAACCAGTTACATCAACAACGGCCCGTCGAACGCCCTCGAAACCGACTGACTCATCGACCGACATACAAGAATGAAATCCGGATCAACAGAACTACTGCGGCTGCGAGCGCTGAGACTGCATGGACCGCAACGTGGACTGGCGTCTGAACACCGGATCCCCATTGCCCCAGGGCGGAGCATCCTTCTGATCCCGTCCGGTCGACGTACCATCCTCCCTCGGCTGCGTATGCGCATAATCAAACGTCGCCGTCTGCGCGAGACTCGATGTTCGTCTCCGCATGCGCTTCTCCGCATCGGCAATTTCCTTTTGATTCAATGCCTCTGAAGGCAGCAGAATGGCCCGATCGAGCGAATACGGTAGTCCACGATGGCGACCACGAACTTGCATTGCAATGATCACCAGCTTGGAGAGGGTTTGGAACTGACTGACGAACGAGGCGTTGACACCGGGATATCCCAGGGAAAGTCCGACGGTACCGTAAGCCGAGATGACTTCGAACAGCACTGACCAGATCTGGAATGCGTATTCGTCTTTGCGTTGGAGACGGCCGCCCTCGATGATGGAGATGACGAAGAGCCCCAGAACGACATACCACAGATCGAACCCGAGCTGTCGGCGTAGATGTGCGCCGATGTAACTGGGTGCATTGGTGTTTTCTTCGGCAGTGTCATCGTCGTCGTTGGCAGCCGGGTAGATGCCGAGGCTCTTTTCTTCGTAGACGTTGGTCCGGCGGAGAGAGATGGCGATCGGGAAGACGGAAATATACATCATGATCATGTAGGAGACTTGAACGGCGGGGTGGAGGTCGGCCAGCGGGACAACGGAGAAACCGGCCGTACGAGTACTGGCGGCTTGGAACAGACCATCGAGCACGCGGATGCCCTTGGGGATCTGAGTGACAACCGGGTTGTTCAAATCCAGGATGATAAAGAACAAGAGGTCGATGAGGTTCAACGCAACGACAATGGCGAAAAGCCACCACGTTGCGTTGCGGGGGAAGAGCAGAGTGAAACAGCGACGGGGGTGGTCCAGGAGGAACTTCAACTCCTCCCAAAGAGGGGTCTCGCGGCGCGTGATCTTGGAGAGCACCCAGATAATCAAACGCAGCATGCACGGGAAGGCGGTGTTGCCGATGATGATGAGGAAGGTGTTCAGTATGAGCAGGAAGATGGCGTCTTGGAAGGAAATCATCGAGTCCGGAGTGATGGTGTAGCCAACATCATTGAATGTGGAACCGGCGGTAAAGATCGCCCACCACGGACGTCCCTGTCCGATAGATGTGACGACCTCACCCCAGTGGGTGGTCATGATCCACGGGAGAAGGCAGACGATGCCCAGCAAATGGAAAAAGACATAGTACGAGATCAGCACGATCGCAAGGGTCTTCAATGCGCGATACTCGATGCCACCGAGCTCGTCCCGCTGTTCTTCCGTCAAGTCAACAAAGTTGGAATTCCGGCCGACAGTCGCATTCCAGCTCAGGTAAGGTAGCGTCGGTCGTTCGCGCTCTTGAGTCAAGGAGCGGACAACGCCCGCGAAGGTGGGACGGCGCGTGGTCGTGCGGCCCAAGTGCGAGGAGGGGTCGTTGTTGTCTTTGGTCTCGCGCACAGTGGGACGAGTGTCCATGCGCGGGAAGGTCGAGTTCCGGGTCCTCGTCCGACCAATATCTGGCTCGTTGATGGTGATGTGCGGGCCGACCATAGGTCCTACGTTGTCATTCTCGTTCTCGCTATGGTCGTCCATATCACGCGGGCTATGCTGTTCGTCCGATCGGTCGCTCGCCCTGCGCGTGACCTTGGGTGTCCCGTTCCCCGCTTCTTCGTCGAGAATTTCCGGAACGCCGCCGCGTTCGTATTCACGAGGACTGGGGATGCGCAAGGCACTGGTGTTTCTGCGCTGGTTCTCCAGGAATGCAATGTGCTGCTCCGGGCTGAGCTGGGCGGGGACCCGCAAGCTGCCAAACCGCATGCGAAAAGAACTGCCGGGGGTGTGATTGTCGCCATCCTCCTCGCCCTCTTCGGTCCCCTCGTCCGCGACTGAGGTTCGCCCGCTCTCGTCTCGCATGTTGGGGGAGTCTGTCTCCGATTCGCTCGGCTGCGGTGGCGCCTTGGAGGGCGCTCCCGCGGGGGAACCCTGGTTGCGGAGGGTGTTGCGGAGGACGACGATGGAGCGACCGCGGACTCCCTGCTCCTCCCGATCGTACGACGCTGTGTCCTTGTCGGTGCTGACGGTCCGGACTCGGGATCGAGTCTGGCGTAATGCTCGCGCATCGCGGGCGACATGCTGAAAGCGCTTTTCAAACCAGTACAGGCGGACAAAGACCACGAGGGTGTGGATGAAGATCGGCGTGGTGAACATAGAAACCCAGTACAGGACGACCTGTTGGTAGGTATGCAGCAGGTTGAAGTCGACGGTGTTGAGCCCACTCTGGGTGGCGGCGCCGGCGGAGAAGAAGAGGGCATCGACGTAGGCGAGGTCGGTGCCGGGGTAGATGATGATGGAGGTGATCAGGATGAAGGAGATGATGTAAGTATAATGGAGGAAAAGAAAATTGATGCGGATATCCTTGAGAAAGGGAACCCGCGACTTGAACTCGACCAGTCGACGGAGGGAGGTCGAGGCCCCGCGCAGGATGACGGAGAACATCCTGGCTCAGCAGAGCCGTCGGCGACGGACGATCGTGCAGTCAAGTCAGGTCAGAGACGACAGACGAGTGGAAGATAAAAATCCCTCACAGGAAGCGAGGGGAGAGCGCGAGATTAAGGTCGGTCGAAGGATGGTCGGGGGCGATGCGATGGGTCAGAAGCCGATCGGGGAGACACCGTGCCGAAGCGTGCAATCGGGCCGGGGCTAGCAGCGTGTCGGAGCCAAACGATAGCAGCGCATGTTCAGACGAGCGTCACGGCAGGACATGGTGGGAGAGGCGAGAGAGGAGATTATAGAAGGAGCATCAATTGCGGTGGACGGGGGAGATGAAGAGAAATCAAGATTCGGCAGCGGTGGGCGGGCACCGAGGCCCCAGACAACCATTGGAGGAGCGAGCGATAGTGTAGAGACGTGCGGAGTAGGTCCTCCGTAGCGTGCGAAGAAACAATGGCAAAAAAAAAAACTCTGAGTTCAATGGCGCAAGAACCCTGGTGCACACCGTACCGAAGAAACAGAGAAACAGAGAAACAGAGAAGCGAAAGCAACACAGAAAAAAAAAAAAAGCCCGCTGCAGATAAGAAAAAAAAGCAAACCGACGCGGCAGGAATTAAACTATCGAGGCTCCCGGCGAATTTCCGTTTTCCATGTGCCCGTATCGGCTCCGTACAGTCGCTTGACTGCGTCCGGCCAGGACGACTCGTGGGCGACGGTGGCGGCTGCGTGGCGTCCAGACCGGTCATTCTTGGGAGAGTCCGTATCGGCTGTACCGTATGGTCATCTTGCCTCTTCCGGTCGGTTCCCGCACAGGAACCACTCCACGTTCCCGGATGGAAGCACAGGAGAGGATCAATCATCTTACATGCGGATGATGTTCAACAACATCAGGAAATCAGGGATGCTGGTCTGTCCGTCCGTATTCGTGACTGAGGGGCGGACAACCAGGCAGGAGAACGCCACAACCGCCATTGATGGTCATCCACTCCTTAATAAACTCATGGCAAACCGGATTCCAGCCCAATCGCTCCATGAGTTTCATGCGAGGACAAGACTAGTGGTCATTAGCATGATGGCAGCAGAGCGGTGGAAAGGTCATCATTTTACCATCGTCCAATAACGCGGATCCTGTGATCCGGGGGGTGGACGCCAGAGCTATCCTCTCCCAATCGTGATGCCACTGAACAAGGGGCCGCCTCGGGAGACATATCACGGTTGCGATGGACTTGCTGTCAGATAGCAGGAATCCGGTGTCAATTGGCTGCTGAAAAAATATCACCACGGGGTGAAATGGGGGAAAGAAGGAAGAACAGAGGAGAGCCAGAAGGGCACCTAAAGGCACGACACGACAGCTTTCATAATCCTATGCAAGGGACATCCAGGAATGAGATGCATCCCCATCTGGCAGGTAATCTGAGATGCTCCAGAAGCATACGGTGCAGAGGGCAGTCCTTTTCAGAGACCCTATATGACAGGTTAGAGGATCTCATCGAGTCACAAGTGGTGCGATAGTCCATCATACTAGTCTGCGCTCATGCTTCGAGACCGCCGATATAGGGCTTGACCATGCACGTGTCACCATATCTCCCAATCCATCCTCCATGCACCGACCATTCCAAAAGTTGAAATCGGAGGTTAGTTTCAAACACTTATAATCGATTGAGAACTCGTAACTTGATAATTCTATCACAGCATATACCATGACCTCTCTGCATCTGAAGGGCGGCAATTACAACCAGCAAGCAGTCGACTGCGGCACGATGTACTTGACCAAGGTACCTGTTCCCGCGACAAACTTGACCCTTCCACGTTCACAGGGCTATCCAAAAGCATAAAGAACCCCCAATGACTCACATCATATGTCTTCAATCATTCTGGGATATGATCGCCACGGCTGTATAATGACAGCGGATCGAGGACCCTTCACGTGTCCCCAAAATGATGTCAACCTAACCCAACAGTCTACGTGTCTTATGGAATCAGAATCCTTCAATATCGGCCTATGAATCCTTTTAGCTCATTCACTCTGGTGTGATCCCGCCATTCCCAAAGACATACGCGAAGAAAGATCGCCGTATGGCATGAGAGACCCCAGGCACGCATCAGTCAAAAAACGGCAACCCATGCGAACCAGTCCTCCCGTTTCTCATGCAAATTCAACAAGAACAACAACAATCCATTGCAATCTGTTGAGATGTTGAGCAGACTATACAATCGCCCCACTAACTCCTGCTCGTACATAGTATGGTGCAAACCATGATTCCGCCAGCTCGTTCACCATCGTAAATCCAATCGCGGCCCGCAAATCCGTCGATCGCCATAGCTTCACATGCCACTACATCTTCACATGTAATCAGAAGAGGAATATACCAGGCAGCAATGCCATATAAATTGTATGGACACGGCAATGATCAAGAAGAATCGATTGTCAACATCAAGAGCAAGAGCAAGAGCAGAACTACCCATCTCAATTCATCCAAGTCCATCGCATCACACAATGCCAACTATACAGACCCCCCGATCCGGCCAACTGGGCAATCTCTCCCCAGCCCAGACAGACAAGCTCAAGCAACTGTGGTCGTTAGTCCTCGACATGCTCGACGTATGTCTCTTCTCCCTCCATCCATTCACACAATCATCCATCCACCGATCAACCACCACCTACATATCAAGATAAACTAACAACCACCCCTCAGCCCACAAC